>MU251427.1:0-125699 GCA_019669835.1 Amylocarpus encephaloides | reverse complement strand
ATATAATTATATATATATATAAATAAGATCTTTTATATATTTTTTATATACTATTAAAAGCTTACTAATAATACTAATATACTAGAATTAAAGAGAGTAAATAAGATATACTTAAAGCTTACTTATAGACTTTAGAATATACTTATTTAAACTAAGTAATAAACTAAGAGAGATATAAATACTTTTTATAATAATACTACTAGTATTAATACTAACTTTAAGAATATAATACTTTAGAAGATAAAGTCTTAAAAGATATATACTACTTCTATAATTACTTAGCTCTAGTATATAAGAAACTAGTAGTCTTAATAACTATCTTAGCTTTAAATAATTAAAGTCTTATCTTATAAGATTTAAATCTATTTAATAAGAATATAAAATTTAAGTACTTTAACTACTAAGAATTTAAATATTATACTATTAACTATCTAAAGAAGATAGTTTATAAAAGTATTATCTTAAAAGAATTAGAATATATAAAGTAGAAGAATAAAAAGTAGAATCTAAAGTAGTTAAAAAAAAAAAAATTTATAGAAAGACTTCTTCTTAAATAAGTATAAAATTAATCTTATAGAAATTAATTTATAGTTATAAGTAAATAAGAAGATATTTATCTTACTAAATATAATTATAATTAATAGATATAATACTTTAATTATAACTCTTAGTAATCTTAAAGTAAATATATTTATATTTATAAATATAAGATTTAGTTATAATCTAGTTAAATACTATAGTTTATTTACTAAAGACTCTTCTTCTTTATAAAGATTAGAAACTATAATAATAAAATAGAAAGTAAGACTACTTATTTTCTTTTCTTAAAATATATATTAAATAAATAAAAATTCTTTAATATATTATTTATTCTTCTTAATCTTAGTTAATATAATATAATTATAAAAAGAAAGTTCTTTAAGTACTTTAAAATTAGTATTAATATAGTTTATTATTAATTACTTTAATCTAAGATACTTAAATCTTACTTCTTAACTAAATAACTATTAATTCTTTTTAAGAAGATCTTATATCTATAAGAGTTCTTCTCTTAATATTAGTATAAAACTAATATATAAGATAAGATAATAGAACTAAAAGAGTAGTAGAGACTTAATAGTAAGTAGTTAAGTTATTTAAAGATTTATATAATTCTTTAAACTAGTTTAACTATATATCTACTATATAAGTTAGAAACTACTAGTTTAAACTAAAGAAGTAATACTAGATTATAAAGTAAGAGCTAAAAAGATATATAAAAAAGATCTTATCTCTAATATTATAATAAAAGAATCTAATACTTTTTTTCTTTTATATAAATAAGTTTATACTTTAGTAGAATAGAAGATTATAGTATATATCTAGTTATAGTCTTACTAATAATCTTTAAAGAATTAATTTATTTATTCTTAATAAATATCTATTCTATAATTATAGTTATACTATAACTCTTATTTCTTTCTTTCTTTATTATTTTTTCTTTTTTATTTTTTTCTCTTTTTATCTTCTCTTATATCTTTATAACTTATTACTAGTATAATTAAAAAGTATTATACTTATAATAGCTCTAGTTCTAGCTTCTATTATATAACTTATTAAAAGAATTATTATAACTAAGTTAATCTTAGTTAGCTTAGTTATAGTTATAATATATATTAAGATATTACTAGTTAGTTAAGATACTTTAGTAAGAGACTTACTTTTTAACTTAATTCTTCTTTTCTCTTTAGCTTAGTTTTTCTTAAATAAAAGAACTAATTATATTAATTAATAAAAATTTAAAACTACTACTAAGTATAAAAAGATAAGTATAAGAGATATTAAATTATAGAAATACTTTATAATATAAGATAAATTATAATAAATACTTAAATTAATAGAAAATAAATATTATTTATAATTAATTTAAAAGCTACTAGTAGTTTTATTATCTCTACTACTATTAAGAAATTAAAACTTAAGACTTAGACTCTAGTATCTTATAAGTTATAAGTTATTAATAGAATATTAATTAACTATAATAAGAGAATTATAAATAGATAGACTACTTTATACTTTATAACTTTTAAAGATAAATATAAAACTAAGATATAATTTAATATTATTCTACTAGAGAACTATTAAATAATCTTAGAGATACTTTAGATTAAAGAATATAATCTAAAAATTAACTAGATTATAAAGACTATAAGTTTTAGTTAATATACTTATAAGAGATTATAAGTTTAACTATATAACTAAAGAGAGATTAGTACTATCTTTTTAAAAGAACTTAGATATTTAAAGAAATAAAGTTCTTTATAAAATATTAAAAAGAATAATAAAAAGAAAATACTTATATAGTATAAGAAATATAAAATATTATTTAATAACTTAAAAGATATATATATCTTACTTAAATATTACTTATAAAATTATAAGATTAACTTAAAGAAAGAATAATAACTATCTTTTAAGATATTAAAGAATTATATTATATTAGTACTAAGAAAAGAATAGATTTAACTATCTAAGTTACTAATAGTATTAAATATATTAATTACTAGAAAATAAGAGAATTTTTAATAGAGATCTTATAATAATTTTTATAAACTAAATAATATTATAATAAGAGACTAATATCTACTACTAAATACTTAGTATCTAAAAAATAAACTAGTTAAGATAGTAATATTTATAAAAATTAATTAAAGAAATACTTTTAATATAATTTAAATTAAGAAGAGATATAAGTAGAAAACTACTTTTATTATTCTCTTAAAACTATATAAATATATAGTTATATCTTTTAGATTAACTAATATATCTACTATATATTAATACTAGAATAATAATATTCTATAAGAATATTTTAAATATAAATACTATTTAATTATCTAAAAAAATTAGTTACTAGTTTATTATAAAGATTTATAAAGTACTTAAATTAATACTTTATAATAAAATAACTAGTTAAACCTCTTATTCTAAAGCTTAATTAGTAAGTTATAAATTAAATAAATTAGAAAAGAAAGTAATTCTTTAATATATACTTCTTTATATAATATAATAGTTAGTAAGACCCTGTTTTTAGAGGGTTTAGACCGCTGTTTTTAGAGGTCTACTAACTAGTTCTTATCTAAATACGTACTCTCTACTTTCTATATAACGTACCTCTTATACTAGGTACTATATACTTATTAGCCCGTCTAGCGATAGTAATACCTTATCTTTTAATATTATCTCCCTCTCTATTTCTTCTTCTTAAACTCGAAGTTAGACCTCTCGTTTCCTAGAGGTTAACGACGAGCTAAAAATAGTACTCTTAGACTTATATAGTCCTAGAAATACGTTTAAAGAGTACTCTTATCCTCTATATCTCTTATCGACTTACTTCTCTTATTAACCTTTACTTCTTCTTACCTTATATTCTCTTCTACTAGTAGAGCTCTTATAGTATCGATCGTACCTTCTCCTCTACTACTATTATTATTTTATACTATCTAATTCGACTAGTAGCTATCTAGAGTAGCTATCTTAATATCTAAACCTACTATCTCCTACTCTCTAAAGCTCTCTATAAGTTATATAATAGTCTTAATATAATAAAGCCTATCTACCTCTTAATAATAATTTTATATATATTAATAGCGATTTTAATAGTACTAGTGACTTTAACACAAATAGTCTTTTCGATTATAGTAATAGTAAGATAAGTAATACTAGATTAGAGAGTCTTTTTAAGAAGGTTAATAATAATACTAATAATAATAATAATAACCTTTTTAATAGTAAAGTTTAATACCTACCTAAGTATTATATTACTAAATTAAATAACCTTAATATAAAACAACTCTAGTAAAAGTGATATAGCCTAAAAACTTAAGAGAGACTTAACTAGGTTAAGAAGTATTATAATCGGTATATACTATATAGAGATAGGTCTTACTATAAATAGTCTACTAACTTTACTATACTTTTAGATACTATTTCTTTATCTAACGATAACCTACCTAGTACTTTTAAGAAGTCTTAGCTAACTTTCTTTATAGCTTTCTATATTAGGTCTATAATTAACGATAAGATAAAGTAGGACAGAGACGGTCTAGAATTAAGTATATAAGCTCGCTATAGACATTTTAGAAATAGTATCTTATAGTATATTAAATTAAGAATAATAAGAAGATTAATAATATAGTTTAAGTATAAGGTTTTAATATAAGATATCTCGTAGCGTATACTATCTTTATATTAGTTTCTCTTACTAACGAATTTCTAGGTAGTAAAGGCTATTACTCTTAATATAAAGCTTAATAGTTTAAAGTAGAAGAGCGCTACGATATATATTAAGAATCTCGCTAAATACACTCACGTACTTCTATTTATAAGAGAGATAACTTTCTAGCTTAGCTAGCTTCGGATCTAGTTAATTCTCTTCTACTAGCTTATAGGTATTACTAGTAACTGTTTAAAAGCTTTAGTCTAACTTCGATACTACTACCTTAAATTAACTTTAATCTAGGACTATAATAACTATCGCCTACGACTCTTTATTAAGCTAATAGCTAAGTTTACTAAGAGATTCCTAGGTATAAAGGATATATACGTTTCTTTCTTTATCTTTCTTCTTTATTACGTGTAACTAAGCGATTACTAGTAATAAATTTAAGATCCTAGAAATTATCTACGACCTAATACTCGTACTTAGTCCTTATACCTTTCTACTTAGTATACTCTTTAAAGTTTAGGTATTTAAATCTTCTAGTATTATCTCCCCTAAAAAGCTATATAGTTTAAATGTCCTCGATAGATTAAATAAGTAATAGCTCCTACTTAAGGACGACTTAAGCGACGATTTTATATTTTACTAAACTATAGAGACGGCCTATAACGTTATATTAGTATAGTAATTATAGCTATCTTCTAATTTAGTCTACTACTAGATAAAGATAGATAGTTAGATTATAGGTTTTACGTAGGTAATAAAGCTATACGTCCTTTATAATAGAGCTACTAAAGTACTAAACGAGAGCTGTAAGTATTAACCTTTAAACCTTATAGACTATTAACTAATATTATCCTATAGTAGATATTAGTAACTTAATATAGAATCTTATTCTTTAATATTCTAGTATTAATACGTTTCTAAAATACTATCTCGATTAAAATATTAATATTAATATTTAGAATATCTATCGTAGTTAAGTACCTTAAAAAGATTTAATAAGGTTCGTATATTTAATAAGCTACTCTATTAATTCTCGTCGACCCTAGAGATTAACTACTAAGTAATCTACGTTAGTTAATTAACTTCTATATATTATTAAATTAGATAGTTATATAGCGAGATTATTAAGATTCTAGGAAGATTCTAAAGAGGAAGAGAAGTATTAAAAGGTAATTTATTACCTTCGAAGTAAGAAGTAATAGTAGCGTAGGCTTCTCTTAATCGACCTTATAAACTGTTTTAAGAAAGAGTAGCTAGTAATTAATAGTAAGTAGTAATTATCTAGAAAAGTAGTTGATAAGAATATATAAGACGTATTAGAACGATTAGATTACTTAACGCTAGAATACCTTCTTTTAATAGATACTATCTTAACGCTCTCGAAGACGTCTCTTAAAAATAAGAGTAGACGTAGAATTATAGTAATTAATACTATAATAGAGTACTATAGCGTTAAAGAAGGACTAGCTCTCTATCGAATCTAGTATAAACGTCTAGTAAAGGTTAATAGTTCTCTAGTTATTAAAACTAAAGAGCCTAATCTCTTAAGCGAAGCGATACGATCTATTAAGAGAGAAAAGCGGCTAATAAAATACTTCGTCTATCTTAGGAATCTATATCTATTATTACGCGAGAGAGTTACCTTATATACTACTCTAGGATCTTTAAGTAGACACTTTCTAAGAAAGTATATAAGTAAATTATAAGGAGGGGCGTGTATTAATTATTAGATTTATAAGATTAAGCTAGAAAACTGATTATAGTTACTAATTTACGTAGAGAGGGTTTACGGAACGGTCTTATAGGGCCTAGTAGAAAGGTTAATTATCTAGATTTTAGAGTTATCTTTCTACTCTAGAGTAGGTTAATAATTTATTTAATATATCTAAGCCTAAAGACCCGCCTAGTAATTTTTAAATAAGAATCCTATATTAACCTTTTATCTATTCTTCCTAAGAAGATTCTATCCTCCTTTCTATCTTTTATTTTCCGCCTTTTCTAATTACATTTCTCGAGCGCCACTTCTAGAACTAGAATCGCTCAGGGCCCTAATAGTAACCACAAAACCTATCATCCGTTAGACGATAAAAGACGAGTAGGAGTCGGCCTAGGAAACGGCTAAACATAGCCGGGAACTCTTTCGTCTTAGGATACGACTAGGAAAAGAGACACTTACTACACATATTAGTATATTAGCTCTATTATTATATAGATACTTCACGTAATCGACAAAGCCGAAACGAACTAATACTAATGTAAATATAGACCCTAGATAGTATACTATATTCTTCTAGAGTATTAAAACTAGATCGAGGAACGATACTAGATATAGATAGGTAAGTAACTATATATAGATATTAAACGTATCCTCTATAGTTTAATAATAGTAGTATAAGTAGTAAAGATGATCCTAAGGAAGGGACTCCTAGAGTAATTCCGGGTAGTTCTATCTATAGTACTTAAATATATATAAATTTAACAAGTAATTATTAGTAGATAGAAGTTAAGTAGGGTCAGGAAAGGCCTAACGAGATCAGAGATATAGAACGATCATTAGGGCTATATATATAAGGAATTTCATTTGTTAGTAGAGGGAGAAGTAATTCTAGATAGGAACGGCTTATTTTTCTGAAAGCTAGAGGTAGGAACACCTGTTTCTTAACCGGAATCTCGGTACCTCCTAACCATTAAGTTCACGTGATCTCGCGCCGCCTTTACTCAGGCTAGCTCAGGCCCGGCTCAGCTTCGGCTCATGTCTACTCAGGTCTGCTCACCTATCTCGCTAGACAACGTCAACTTTTAACGAGGGGCCCGAAAAGGCCCCCTTTCCCAGCCAGGGATCCCAAATCTGTTCCTACTACACTCTCACAACCTGTGCCAGCTAGAACTTATTCCTAGACAGTTATCCCCGTCTGCCCGTCTTTATGCAAAATGCCTTACTTTAAGGCGTTTGACGTCGTCCTCTACGGTTTGCCTAGGGCTTAGTACTATATAAATAGCTGTCTCCCTCTTACCTTCACATCTTTTCTCTCACATCTTCTCACACATCTCCTCACACATCTTCTCACGCTCTTCCCATCCTCTTCTCACCTCTCTCTTCCCCGCCCCCCCTCATTCCTTAAGTAAGACCTTCTTTTCTCGTTTCCACTCCAGATATCTACATCCGCGCCTACACGCCATGAGCACTAAACAGGCAAAAGGATGTTGGAAGGGACTGAATCCAGACGAGCAGATAGAGGCAGCCCTAAGGGATGGGCTCTCCGAGGACAGGTCTGAGATCGACAGGAATCCCGTTCACAGAAAACTAGAAAAGACTAGCTAACCACGGTATAACGCGATATAGGATTTTTAGGAAGCGTAGGTTACTAACATCACAAAGTTAGGTCTAGAATAGCTAAGTACTAACATATCTTAGGTATAAAAGGAAATATCTAGGATTAGACTTATATAATATAAAAGACATAAAGTATATTACTAAAGCTGTCGGACGCTTAACCCCTAGTAGACTAGACAAAGAACTAAAAAGAGTAACTATTAAAACGGTACGGAATAAGATACGAAAACTTATATCGATATAGTAGCGAAATACTAACCTTACTATTCCTCTAGAAGTCTATGACTTAGTAGCTCCTATAAGTACGCCTACGGGTAAGCCTATCTTAAAGTATTAATATATAATATATTTACTAACGAGAGAGAAAGTATATTAAAGATATACTAAGATATAAGATTCCTCTATCGATAGAGGAAAAGGCGCTTACGTTCCTAATAATAGAGAACTACGTCGATATAGAGGAGCTCTTATAGTAGTATAACTACTATAACTACGTTCACGAAGGGTACTGTGTAAATTTAAGTGCCTTATTAAAGATGTATTACTATACGTCTATAAGGTTATAGGAAATATATAAGACGACGTTTAAGGTAAGATACTAAGCCTAAAGTAGAAATAAAACGCCGATTTTCGTACTAATAACTATTACTAATAGGACCTCGTTTATATAGTTATATAGAAAGATAGAGAGCTAGAGATTAAGATAAGTTTTAAAAGAGAATTTACTAAAGGAATATAAGATACCCCGAAAAAGTAAGTCTAAAATTGTTTATCCTAAAGCTTAAGTAGGTTACTAACAGCTTTTTCACAGGCTAAAACATCTATTATATAAGAGGCTAAAGCTCGCGCCTCCTCTTTCTACTAACGGCCTCTTATTTCTACTTACTATTATTATCTCGGCCGGCGCGTTTAGGGATTATAGTACTATTAAGGATGTCCTCGCTACTAGACCGCCGCCGGGCAGAAAGTTCTAGATTATAGATTAGACGGACGGGGTGTTAAATAATCTAGTCTTTCTAGAGATGTCTATAGATAAACTAACCGAGAAAACTAAAAACGAGACCGCGTAGGGCTACTAGTGTTTAGACTAAGTAAAAAGGGCTGATTTTCTAGGAGGGATAAGGCTTTATACTCTCTATCGCGAAGCGCTTATTAAGGTAGACGGTAAGGGATACTTACTTCGAATAAGTTTATAGTATAGTAGGCTAATTAGTAATAGATAGCGGCTATTTACTAGGGTAGGTTATAAAGTTCGCTATGTATAGGAACTCGAAGACTCTTATCGGCTACTACTTAGATAACATAAGTAATATAGACGGTATAGTAGTCTTCCTCGGCCTAGAGCCGTAGCGAGATCTCACAGAAGACTTCCGCTCTATATTTATAAAGAGAAACCTAGATCTCTAGTACTCGCTTCTAAGAAAGTGTCTAGATAATCTAAGATAGCGCTAGGATTTTACCGATCTTAGCGAGTAGATTAATAATCTCTCTAATTAGATTATAGCTACTATTATAGAGAAGGGGTACTAAGAGCTTAAGGCTTAACGGTACTATGTCTATAATTAGTGTTAAAAGCTTATTAATAAAGAGTTAGTAAACTACTATATAACCTAACGTCGAGTATATACTACCTAGTATAAGGTAGACGACTAGAGCGAATAGTACTATAGTTATTTTAATCGCGTTATACGTCGTATAGTTTCTAAGCGCGATTACCTTACTCGTACTTTACCGCTCGTAGTTCCGCTACGGAGTCTAGAAGGTATCTTCGCTCTCTAAGATCTTATTACTCTCTATATAAATAATTCTCACGTTACGTACTAGGAAGCGTTATAGCCTATAGGGGGTCGCTGTCTAGTACTAACCTATAACTAAGAGATAAAAGAGTAAGGATTATCCCCTCTAATTAATACTACTTCTACTAATAGAATGTATTAGTATCTTTATAAAAGAGAGGTAAAAGTATATCTATCGGTATTATAAAGACTACTATAAGAAGTAATCTAGCTTCGCCGACTTCTACTTCTAGTATAGTAGGTAGATTACTAGCGAGACAGGTTAGGAGGCCTACTACTAAGATTATATTAATAATCTTAATATACCTTTCCGATACGAACTAGTCACTTTCCGTTACGCTATTACCTACGTTAGATATTATAGTAGATATCTAAGAAAGAAATAGCTACTAGTAGCTATATAGATAAGATAGTTTTACGATTAAACGAGCTAGTAAAGATATATCTCTAACTATATCCTAGAGTATATCGAGAGTCTAAGTATTAAGAACTCTATTCTATACTCGTATTTACTATATACTATAGTACTTTATTTAAAATTAGACGTATAGAACTACCTTAGAGACATATATAGTACCTATAAGCTAAATACACAAAAGAAGCGCTAACGTTAGTAAGAAGAGGGCGATAATAAGTAAGTTAAAATATCGGGTACCGCTAAGAAGAAGAGGCCTCGACTCTAAGGAAAGCTAGAAGATAAGAACTATAAACTACTAGGCGGTTAAAAAGCATCCCCTAAAGGTCGATCTAAAGATCCTCTTAGTTATACGTTTATAAATATCTCGGTCATAGATTTTAATCTATATCTAGCGGATAGTATCGAGTTAGTAGTAGTGTCTAGCGGTTACTTATTACGTCGTAGTACCCTAGTAGGCGGCGTCTAGGATAATTATAAGGACTACTATAGTATAGATACTTCGCTCTCGTCTCTATTAGACGATATTCTCGAGGTAGCTCCTTAGGCTAAAGAGGATTACTATTCTCTCTAAACAACTCTATTCGAAGCTACTACCGTCGACCTCTATAGTAATTCTAAGCCTTAGAACTTTAATACGATCGTAGATACTATCTCTTCTTCTATCTCTTCTTAGGAAGACTAGATACTATCCGGCCCCGACACTCCTTTATTATATCCGTCTAGTATTCCGATAGATTTAGTTAATCTAGAGCTTTAAAATACTCTTCCTTCTTTCACGTTAAGTTTACTAGTATTCGCTAGTTTAGTCGAGGATATTTACAAAAGTATACCGATAACTATACTAGAGTATAGAGAAAGCTCTATAATACAGCCCCTTTATAGTAGCTAGCTAGTTATAATTAATACTAAGAGAGGGATATAGGAGGCTAAAGCGTTACTTACTAAGTAGAAACGAGGTAATACGACTTAGTACCTTATAAAGTAGAAAGAATTTTCGTACGAAGGTAATACGTAGTAGAAGCGGAAGGATATAAGCCTAGAGGTTATCGAAGGGTTTAAGGCGACCTATTAAGAGAATTATTTAAGCGTACGACTACTTAAGAAGCGAGTACTACGTAGAAGGGTTAAATACCTTATTAAGTAGAAGAGTCGTTTAGAGAGCGAGAATTCTTAGGAGAAAGAAGCTACTATAAGCTATGAACGAATTAAGGAGTTTAAAGCGAGCTAAATAAAACGATCGTATATATTATATTATTAAGTAGTTACTAGTGTATGTGTTCTAAGATATTTAATTATTATTACTATAAGTTAGGTCTTTTACGAAGAGTAGAGTGTTTAAGGCTATAGTATCGTAGTATATAATATTATTCTAATAAGATATAAAAGTACTTTAGCTAGTTCCGCCTCTAAGAGTAGTACTCTATCTACGTATAACCCTTTTAACTACTCTTATAATAGAATATAAGACCTTCTATAACTAGCCCTAACTATCTTTAGAGCTACTATAGAGACTAAACGTGATCGCCTTATCTTTACTAGTCTAAGTACCTATCTTATATTAATTAATAAGTAATCGGAAGCTATTAAAAGCTTAGCCGATACTATACGACAACTTTTGAGAAGTATTACTACTTGTAAATCTAGTTAATCGATCAACCTCTTACTTTCGAATTCTAAGCCGTAAAAGTGGTAGTATAGGGCCTAGAGTAATAAGTTACACGAAAAAATCGACGAGTATAGTAATATTATCTCTAGGAACCCTAAATAGGTTCTTAACTCCGAAACTAATATCGCCCTACATTTTACTAAGTTTTATTTAGATAAGTATAATATAAAGGATATAGCCTTAATATCTACTACTAGTAACGTTATTCGAGCTTTAAAAAAGGCCTTCTTAGAGTAGTATAATAGCTCTTTCTAAACTTAGGACTTAAGGAAAATTTTTATCTCTATAATTTATAGTTTCGTATATTATAATATAAAGAAGTTAGTCGAGATAGTATAGATACCTCTACTCTATTATCGTCTAAGTAAGAAAGTACGCGACTAACTAAACTCGCTAGAATATAAACACCTCTACGACTTAGAGGTAGTTTTCTTATATACTATACTAAAAGAAGACTTAGCTATAAAACTTAGCCTTTACGATTTATTCGAAAGAGGACTTTAAGATATCCTTCCTAAGCTTTATAATATAAATACAACTTATAATAACTTCCTCTCACTAAAAGTAATCTAGGTAAAGATCGATCTTAATAGTAACTTTAATTTTAGAAAGACCACAGCCCGATTTAAAGAAGTCTACTATATCCTTACCTAGTAAGAGCTAAAGAGGACAGAAATATCTCTAGCGATTACCTAAGCGCTTCTATATAGTAATTAATCTTTACCGCCGGTAGTAATAGAAGAAGGGTTCTAAATACTATAGAAAGAAATAGAGATACTAGTAAGACCCTAGGTAAGAAAGATAGTTCTTCGATAGAAAGTTATAGTAGCGGGCGAGAAGTAACATAAGACGAGTACTTACTAATATAGTAAGGGTAAAGAGTAGGTCTTCGATAACTAGGCTACTTTATCTATTAGTAACTCGTTTAACTTATATATACTATTTAAGGAGGCGGCTATACGAGTCGAGTAGAAATTTATAGATAAGTACGACGGTAAGAGTATAGTTAAAGAAGAGGAAAACACCCTAAGACGAAAGATAGAGAAAGATATAAGAAAGGCGAGAGGAGGGGCTTCGGTTCCTAGTATAGATATAGCCGACTACCCTTTAGTTAGTCCTATAAATAGTAGGCTTATTAGAGGAGGAATAGATAAAGGGTTTATAGATAATATTTCTAATTACGTATAGTCGGACTAAGAAAACAGAAATGTCTTAGTTAGTATATATATATTAGTAGCGTATAGTAGATACTAGAGCTCTTTAAAATAAAAAGCTAACATGTTTTAATTTAGTATAGAACGTGTAGCGTCACGCTAACTACTCGTAAATCGTCTTAATAACGTTTATCTCTACGTAATAAGACACTCTATATACTAAGACTAACTAATAAGATCGTAAGAATTATAGAAAAAAATTTCTATCTTATCTCTCTTAGACTAACTATAATAAAGATTATCTATGTTTAGAGTTAGTAACGTGTTTATTATATTCTTCTACTTAATATAGCGATCTATAAATCTTAAAATTTATTTAATTTCTTAGTATATAAGTTAAAGGGTCTTACTACGTATAGTAGCTTTTACTTAAAATAATTATCGATAGTATAGTTAAACTATAGTATTCTTCTAACTATAAGTCGAGCTCTTATAGAGAACTAGCTAAAGAATAATAGTAACCTACTTACAACTTTATATTAATGTCGTAGAGCTTTTTAAGCCCTAAAACTATACCTAGACTCTATAAGTTACTTATTATAAGACCTACGAATTTATTATAGCTAATTAGATAGATAAGATTAGTTACTTTTTTTATTTCTTAAGAGCCTAGTAAGTTTACTATACTACTAGGCTCGCTTAACTTACTATAGGTATATCTTATTAGGTATAGAAGATAGAAGGTAGAGGTAAGAAGTAGAAAATAGTTTCTTACTAAATTCTAATTATATTCGGAATCGACTAGCGAGCCGTATTAGGCCTCTAATCGTCTAATAGAGATAGGATCTAAGTGTCTCTTCTTAATTATAGCCTTAGCGATTAAGAGGCCTATAATACTTCCTCTAAAACACTTTATTAATAAGTTAATCTTAAAACCTTTAAATACTATAATAAACGATTACTTTAACTAGATTTTTAGACCTATCGTTTATAAGAACAAGTTTAGCCCTACCTATTTAACTATAGTCTATTACCTATAGTCCTACCTATCGATCTAATTATAAATTCTATTACGTCTTAAAGTGTGTCTCTAACTTCTATAGTAGATTTAGCTAGGCGATCTACTAGAACGTTACTACTAATAATAGAATATAGCGTTTATTTAATTACTACGTACTTATTAAACGGGCCTACCTTAAGAATAACTATCGCTAAAATTTATGAAAAACGTTAGATTTATTATGTTCTAAGATATAATTCTAAGAGAATAAGTCCTAGATTTATTATTACTAATAGAAATCATACCGCGGGAGTACTAATTTAATAAACTATTCGACCTAGAACAGAGGCTTAACTCTACTAATTATTTAGTAGCCCTCCTACTACCGAGCCTTAATTTCCTAGTCCTATAACTACTACTCTTAACTAATCTAGTACGTCCTTTATAATCGACGGTTTAATCGCTACTAGACTATTACGAGACACTAACGAGCGGCCTATTCTAGTCACGTAGCTATGTCCTAGGCCGTTAATATATTAGCGGTAATATCTTAGAGTAGTATTAAATTATACTACTAGCGAAGCTAGTCTTCTATAATTACTAACACCTAGGGCGATCTTACTTAGGACCCGCCGGCCTTTAGAAGAGTAGCCCTTATTATTAATAGTAACTATATTTAAGGAGGCTAATAGGAGTAAGTAAGTAATATTAGAAATTATAGGTATTATATCCTAAGGCCCTATAAGGACCTAAACAAGCTTCCGGCTCCTAGGTCTATAGCTGAGACCGAGGCCGGGACGAAGTTTATAATAGAATCTCCTATAATAAGAGAAGAGACTTTACCGGCTAAAGAAACACTATCGCGTCTTAGAGACGACGAAGGGCATAATAATAAGGACTACTAGCTCGATAAATTAGTAAGTATTAATATTTAAGTTAAGTATAAGGCTTCTATATAATATAGAAAACGTTCATCCCTACGTACCAAAAAAACCGGTGTACCGAAAAAAATAATAGGTACCCCGACCCTAAGTATCTTAAAATCTATTTATACATTAATATCTCCTCTAATTTTTTATATATTATATTATATAGCTACTCTCGAACACTCTAAGCCCCTTCTACTAGAAAATTATGTTCGTATCGTTACTATCACGTCTAATATACAAAGAGTATCCTTTTATAGAGTAATAGACTTCCTCTACTATAGCTTCTACTACCGAGCTTATACTATCTCTAATATTTATAAAGGAGTTATTCGAGCTCTTACCTCACTATAATATAGAGAATAATTACTAGTCTTAGTAGCTGTAGCGTATAGATCTTATATAAGATCGTTACGCGAATCTATACCTTAGATTAAAGCCGAAACGATTTTAGTTAGTACGAAACAACCCTATATTATTTACGATGTAATTTTCTCTGTAGCCTTAGGTACTAATACTAATAGTAGCTAGAAGAACTATAACGTCTACTCGAGCTTTTTATAGACTCTCTTAAAAGATCTTTCAAAGTAGGTGTCTTAAGATAATATTACCGCCTTCGCCTTTATAGTCGAACGTGTTACGAAATATCTTACGTATCTCCTTAGTATAGCTTCGTAGCTCTACTATACTAGGGAAGGTGTGTACCTTTTCCTTACTTCTACTTCGTTCTCATTTAATTAAGTTAACGATATTAACGTGTGTCCTTCTTATAGCCTATTACTCGTGTTAGTATAAATCTACCTAATTTTGTTATACGATCTCCTACCTTCTTATATTACTCACATATTTACAGAAGCGGCTCGATACTAATTACGCGACAAAGCGTATATCACGTAGTTAAATCGTTCTCTATACTATACTATAAGTATAGTTCGCTTTATAGCGCGTCTTAATATCTATTTCACGTATCGTCTAACTTAGCGCTACTATAGTATTATTCTTTATGTCTCTATAAGTTAGTATACGAAGTAGCTAGTAGTAGAGAAGAGTTATAGTTGAACGTTAGAAAAGAGCGGAAGAAAACATCTAGAGGTGTCTCTATAGGAGTCTCTATATTCTATTAGTAAATACGAGAGTCCTATAGGTACTACTCTAGAGCCTTCTTATTACTAAAGGATCGATCGTAGGCCTTATAGTCGAAGGATAGCGTATACGCTAGGGAGTCCTATAGGTACTACTATAATACCTTCTCGCTATCGAAAGATCGATTATAGTTATCGTAGTCGAAAGACGGCGTATACGCTAGTAAATCCTATAGGTACTACTATAACGCTCCTTTACTATTAAAAGATCGATTATAGTTATAATAATCGAAAGATAGAGTATAAAGTAGAGAGTCCCGTAGGTGCTACTATAGTGTCTTATCGCTACCGTAGTAACGATCGTAAGATCTATAGTCGTAGGTGTGCGCGGATAATGTTCGTTTATACTACCGTAAAATTTTATCGCTATTAAAAGATCGGTCGTACTAAATATAACGGGAGGTTATAGTAGTAGAATTTTAATACTACTATCGTGTAATTTTTCTAGACGTATTTAGATGTATGTCGATTGAAAGCGGGGAGCGTACAAGTCTAGCTATAAATGTGGTAATGAATTGTCAGTAGCACTCCGCTCTGTTGTGTAACACTACCGTCCAATGAGACAGTGACACATAAACCCCTCTAAATCACTTGAGATATCTATATTATTACGATTGCTTCACTGTCACTTAAGTATCTTGTCCTAAAAATATGGCTTTATCCTCACAGACATGACTGAGCCCTAGAATCTCAACCTATGTAAGTGTACTTATCCTCCGAAGACGCTATGGAAGGTAATACATTACGGCACTAATCTCAACGGAATTCTTCGACTGGAGACCTTGTTACGTCGGACAGTTCCCGTAGAATCACAGATGAGGCACTACTTGGAACAAGGTTCGCGCCAAGCAGGTACGTTCCGTACCGTACTTGTATATTCGATCATCATGGAGCGGATTTGGAAGCTTCCCTGTTAACCGAGGTTGACGATCGTGGAGTAAGCGGCGGTGCTGGACGGTGGCGACCGTGGCTAAGACGTTGTGGCTGATGGCACCACGTCCCACCTATTGAGAGGTGTGGATATACCCGGACACATCCTGGGGCGCAGGCTCTTGGTGAAACACACGCTTGTCCTGCGTGCCACAGCCGCTCCGCCAAAAATAGCAACCCCGTTCGGATCTCAAATAGCAGCCCTTTCACAGATAGCAGCCCACCAAACCTATCACCCACAAGCACCACATCATGGAGCCGTCCTTGGGCCAAAGCATAGTTGATGCGTCAATCACAACACTCACCGCGTATCTCTAAAGCAACTATCAGAGGGTGCCAAAGGGAGCCGAGAAGGCCTTGGCGGGAATCTCTGAGCTGAAAGAAACCACCACGGAACGAATCCTCTTCGACCATGGCGGAAAGCAAGCCTGGTTAGCATTTTATTACGTGACAAAGTTCTCCCGAAAGGCTTCTGAACGCACCACTATCGATTCCTTCCACAAACTATCCGTTGAAAGCCAGAAAGAAGTCGCGAGAAGAGTAGGCCACTCTCCGAAACACCCTTCCATCGCTACCGTCATCGACAAATTGTCTAAAAGGCGCCCCCGTAAGTCACCTAATCAACACTACTCCATTTCTGACCACGGATTCCTGATAGATCGCCGGAAGCCCCAAAATCTCACTGAACCTACAGCATCCTCGGTTTCTTCCAGCTGTGCGACACCTCCGCCTATTCTAAACGAGACTCAAATCATCCCCACAACAATCCCCCAACACTCCTCGAGCAACAACGGTCAGGTGGATTCAAGGATTGCTATAGCATACTTGGTCAATTCTCCTAGCCACGCGACCCTTTCACCTGCTCTAGACGAGACTCAAATCATTCCCATAACAATTCCCGAACACTCCTCGAGCAACGATGTTGAGCGAATCGAAGTACACGACCATACCTCACAACAAGGGATCGCGGAAGTTTTCAACAAAGATCTATGCAATGTCATTGGGAGGGATACCGTTCAGTGTGGTGGAATAACCCTTTTTGAAAGCTGCGATAACAATGTCCTTTTCTAGGTGGGGAACGGAGGATTGTGTGATGACCTCGGTTATACTCGAGAGTAAGGTGGAATATCTTGCGAAATCTTTATTCGCACATTGCGTCGGGGCTCTTGTCTTTCCTGGCGGGGCTAGAGCCCTAACATACCCCGCGATTGTTCTGAAAGGCGTTGCGGCCGACGTTATTATGCGTGTCTTTGGTTCTGAAATCTATACAGCAATCATGACAAGCTGTATGCGAGCGGAGGAGTTAACGAACGGAATTGGAATACCACAGGGCGTATCAATGATACTGCCTGTCGGTTCTAGTGGTCCGGTTGTCATGGAATTAATTTTGGAAGCATTTCGCGCTATTCGGATAGGGCAGAAGATATTCCCATGAAAGTACAATCTATGTATTTCCTGCGTCGATGTGACCTTCCCTCACTTGGCCTCCAGTAAAGTATACATCGACGCCTTCCTCGACAATTGCTTTGCCCTCTGATTCGAAGTGATTCTCCTTCTTGCCATTCTCGCGGGAGGTAACGCCACTACATCCCATCCAATATACCCACTGACCACGGCCGTCGACTAGCTTGGGTTTAATAATCTTATCGTCGTCCGTGAATTTGACATCTGTGTCAAGTAGTGCTTGAGGCCGAAAAGGCTGATAGTATGTTAGCTGACATAACACGACATGTGTCGGCTTACCATCAAGGCGCAGTAGAATCTTCCTTAGTGTGCTATGCGGAGACGATATTGAGTTCGAGGGATAGATAGGATTGTTTGCGCTTCGCAGGTGATGGATGTAGTCCTAATATAATGTTAGCAGTTGGGTATTAGGACGATGTGGCAGATCTTATACTCGTCTCGAAAGTTTGTGAAGGGATGATGTGCAGGTTGGAGCGGTGGAAAGACGTCGCTGGCAGGCTGCTGCAGTAGGAGCGTGATTGCTGGCAACGAGGCTCTAGTCTGGATTCTAGGAGGAATGATGTGTAATTCAAAGAGCCAGAATGACCTATGTACCTGGAGAAAGGACGCGGAGGTGCCAGTTCTGGGTCAGCAGGAAAGGTCAGCAGAGCGCTCTGACGCCAAATCATGGTTCGAAGCTCAGCTGGGAGACTCGAGAACTTGCGAAAGGTAGGCTTTGGGAGAGGCACTTCGATCTCCATCTTGTTCTCGATCTAAGGGCGATTTCGTTTTGGGAGAGCGCGATCAGCGAGTTGCCGGCAGTGTTTTACTAGGAGCGTCCACTAGCAGGATGTAAGTTGAGCAAGGTGCAAAAGATAGATAAGTTAGGGGATTTCGAAGAGTCGGAGCGAGATTACGGGGAATGAGGTTGCCGCAGATTGGTCACAACAAAGGTGGAGTTGCTGCCTGAGGATTCAACTGATGACGGCGAAAATGATGACAGTCCCATTTGCAATGAGACTCTGCCTTCAACGACCTTAGATCCCTAACGTCCATCCATGCGTAACGAGAAACCACCCGTGGCGAGAAAAAAAAAAAGCTGAAATTCTATACTCGAGCTACCTTTAAGATATATTGTTGAAATTGATATTATTATGTACTATGACCAATTCTCAATCAGTATTCGATTTATAGAGGCAAAATATTACGTTGTAGCAAGCTGATGGGTCGTGCCGTCGACGGCGCAGGAAGTCGCATTAGCGTTTCCCCCTACTCTATTACAACGATTGGCTAATTTCTTACTTTCGGCGCTTTAGCAAGAAACTTAATCCCAAGAAGAATATATTCCCCAAGTTTCAAGATACAAAGCACAAGAGAGTGGGGTTGTCGAATTTATCCGGACAGAAGGGAGAGGGGCAGAAAGTACGCCAAGCGATTTAGCCAGTTTCCAGCTTAGCTAATATGATAGTTTCAGTCACGCTACTCGTACGACGTCCATCCCTGCGTGGCGCGCCGGAAGAAATAATAGGTAACTTACTTAGAATTTACTCTTGCCTGAGAATTAAGGCTATAACACAATATCGGTACGTCTCATTCAGATGAACTTCGAGAACCTAGCAAGTCAACACCGGCCACAACCCCACTTTCGCAACATCATCCCAAATACTGAGTTCTTCTTGTTATACCTCTGCCATATCCTTTCGGCGTGTGATCAACGCAGTAAGCTATTGCCTCTGAAGTCACAGGTGTTATCTAATAAACCTAGAGACACGTAGGGTTCTCGAGGCTTAGAGGTATCTCAATATGGGAGACTTTGAAGCTGGTCAACGGATCATCGAAATCAAACAGACCGGAACTACACGCGAATACGCAGACGAATTCCGCAGACTTGCGTCAAGCTCTGGTTGGGGGGATACTTCTCTAAAATCCCACTTTTACAGAGGTCTCAGCGACGAGATTAAAGATATTATCTGCATGGAGGCTCGACCGAATAGCTTGGAAGCGTATATACAAAGAGCTCAAAACTTAGACGAGAGCATCTCAGCGCGGAAGGAGGAGAAACGGAAGGCTCACGAGCAAGGGGCTTCTTGAATGTGGTTGAGACTATATGAAGATGAATGGACGTATTCTGCAAAGGATGAAATTGACACATCAATTATTTTTGGGACTTGAGGATAGTCCTCTGCGATCTGCGTTTTAGTACATACGAAACTATTCCTCTTGCTTCAAACTTAGCTTGTCCAACTTCACCTCGTCTAGAGCAACTTCGTCTTGGGTCTGCTCATCAGGCCCATGGAGTATACCTTCAACACCAAGCTTCATGTCGTAAGGTTGAAGGCGTTGGTCCAATCCTTCTCTTATCCTTCTCCGCCATACGTCGGCAAAAGATTCTTTCCAATCTTCAATGAAAGCTTCTGCTTGAGAACGTGTTCTAAACCGTTTGTGACATGCGCCAGAAATCTCCTTCACTTCCGGCTCTGTCGATTTACTGCAACTCGTCAGTAACGTTTAATAACTACCTAGCGTTGGGCGCTCATACTGCCAGTATGGATAAATACCAGGTTTTCTACCATGCGCAACAGCATAAAAAGCCTGACTACCCCGCGGTGGAGTGGTCTCTCCTGCCCCGTCCTTGATAACCTCTTTGGGTTCTTTCACTCCTTTGCTCTTCGTATATTCCCGTGCATCTTCCAGCGCGACGAAGGCCTTATGTACAGAGGAGCATCCCGTCACCCGTGGATGCGCATCTCCCCTGTCAAAAATCAATCAGTCTCTTTCTCACCACTATATTTGAAAGGAAGGTACCAGGACGAAAAGATCGTAGGTTCATCAATGCGCCCGCTAACGACAGCGTAGTACTCCATGTTCGGGCGACGCTGCGAAACCATACTAGAAAGGTCTGCAGCTTGTATTCCGATATAATAGACTGGTTGCTCACTGCCCCAAGGATTCGCAGTGAAAAAAACTCTGCGCAGTTTGAATGACTTGTTGTCAGCAAGATTCATTTCAAATTGTGATATATCACCTTATGACGCGGCCGGGCCAGTGAGAGTGTTCACAGATCTTGACACCTCACTGTGCATATTGTAATCACATGGTTGTCGGTAAACCGAAGACGTTATATTAATTGATTAAGCTAAGCATCTCTCTGACATTTAGATCGCCAACTTACTACTGTTACATTTGAAAGTCTCCCAAAAATCAAAGTCTTTTGTATGCATAGCCCATTCTTCTTCACTATGATACCGCTTACATATGTCTCTGCTCAGCATTCACCATGTGCGAGATCCTCGTCAATACCAAAACCTTCCGTGGATGTCCCAGCACATGCAATAGCGTGACCAAGGTTCCCAACCTGTGTCCTACCGCACAAGCCTCGGGTACGCAGTGCCCCAACGCAAAGGAAATTCCTCAAGGGTCAAGCACCAGCCGCGACCAGTGCCCAGATCATAAAGACGAAGGCTATTCACGCTAAAAAAATTCGCCAGAGGACATCGGATATGCGCCGACGAACGGGTGTGGAAGTGGGGGATCGGTATAGGGTTTCGTGGTGATTCGTGGTGGTTCGCGGTTGTTCGCAAGGTTTAGGTTGATGAGTTGAATCTGAGATATTGTTAGCGAAGGGTGCATTGGCCAAGTCAGCTAGATTCAGTACTGAAAAAAGAGGGAACATGTTAAGCAATCCGATAATTCATGCTATGCTATGCTTCGTATGAAGTCATATATTTCCTGAGCAGAGGCAATCTGCGATGACCAGCACCGCTTAATAAACCGTCCGCAGACTATCTGCGAGACTTCAGGGAACTTATGGTTCCTGTAACTTTCTTCAACCGCATCCTCGGAGAATCCAGGAAAAGGAAGCTGGCTTGTCATAATAAAATAGATTGTGGTGCCGAGCGCAAACAGATCATCTTGCACCGTTGGTGGATCTCGCCAACATTTGTCTGGAATCGAGAATCGTTTTCCACTGCAAGCTGACGGTTCAGAGCCTGCCAGAGATGAGCCCCCAAAGTCTGCAATCTTGAGGCTGAGATGTGCGTCAAGCAAGAGGTTCTTGGGGTTTATGTCGCAATGAAGAACGTCTGCGTCATGTAGCAGCTGAACGCCTTCGGCCGCCTCTTGGACCCATTGAAGTCGTTGTGATTCCGCAACCGTGTTGTTCCTGATGAGAAAGGCTTGTAGGTTGCCATTTGGCATATATTCCATGGTGAGGGCACAATCTTGAAGATTCCAACCAAGGATTGTGATTAGGCGGGGGTGCCGGCCAAGCTTCTTGTATATCTCGTTCTCAATTGTGATGTCTCTGCGGCTGTCCATTCCAGATTGACCAGGCCATGGCGATTTCATCACGTTGCCGCAAGGCAAAATCTCTAGGATTCCGGAAGCACCGCTGTCAAGAAATCGGCCCTTGGCGAAGCGCACATCTTCTTTGATTGCTGGGATTAACATGTTTGGCGCCGCCTGTATGCCCATTTTGATTGTGATGGCGAATACAGAAATGGTGATGGAAAGAGGACAGAAAATATATCCGGCCATCATGATGGCACGTGCACCGCTCCATTTTTACCCCGCAACATGATGGATGCACTTCACAAAGTGCGATGCAGAGATCCAGACGGACAAGACCGAGGGGTTGAGAACTTGAGAAGGAAGAAAACGGGGCAGGGTTTCGACAATCAGACGAAACCTCATGTTCATCTCGGGCTTTCTCCACTTCATACTGCACAATCCTTGAGCCTCTTCACGTTTGTTGGTATATTGCTATGCTATTGGTTACCAATGCATCAACTTGGGGCCAATCGCCTTCGGTTACGTAGAGACACCGCAACGGCCTTTACTTCCTTTGTTAAGTTACTTCAAGCTTCTCTTCTTTGACACCACTACTGTGATGGAGCCTTCGGTCCTTCTACCATCTTGCTCAAACTGGATGCCTGGAATGTCTGTTTGTGGCAGACAGGGTATAAAAGCCTGTGGAAACTGCAAACTTGTCGTCGTCAGTATCCCACTGCAGTCTAATAGGAATGCCTGACATGGATATTAGTATTGTGATGTCGATTGTCAGAAGGCGCACTGGCCAGAGCACAAGAAGGCTTGTCGGTCTTCGATGGCCAAGGAGTACTGGCGCCCCGCATGGGATCGTGATGGCCGCACACCACATTGGGCAAGCGGTGTAGCATCTAAGAACTGGCATAACGCGTTTGGAGGCAGCAAGTACTTGTGGGGGAATACCCCGGCGGTTGATATCTTGAATCTAGAACGGAACGAGGGCATTGGCTATAATGAAGATATTGCGTTGCTGTTTGCTGGTCAGTGCTGAATCCTAGTCAGGTTGTGCCTTCTAATCTGCAAAAGCGTCAGGAGATTTGCGTCATGTCGTTAGGACAATTGCAGCTCTCCCGCATGATATGATGCAGCAGTTCGATGTCACCATGAACGATCTAGAGTTTGATGTCGTGGCAAGAAACACGATTTTGTTGCTGCTGGCTTTGACCATACAAGACTCGACTACTGCTCTACCGCTAAGCAACGCCGAAGCATTGATTCACGTTTGGTACTCTGCTTCACTTCCATCATATGTGCTGTCTCAGTTACAGGACAGAGTAAAACCACTGATTACGGAAGTGTGCAGCATAATCACTAACAAACCACCAAATACTACCCTAGGAAAGACCTGGCAATTCTCGGGCGGACGAACACTTCGCGTTGTACTCAAACAAAAGGACTGGCTTCGACTTGCAAAGTTCTTAGATGTACCAGAAGATTTGAGCGTTGAAGATGCTGCGGCAGTTAGGAGAACCGTGACTCTTGCTCCGGAAAGATTGGACTATCGGGACCGATGGTTTCTAAAAGAAGCGTCGCCTTTTATGCGAATTGCGAAGCAGAGGTTTCAAGAGGATGGTATACTTATACCATTCGGGCATCCTCGAACAGCATTCGACACTCCGAATCCGTGAGTAACTCTGGAAAAATTTGATCAATTCTGACTTCATCTGCCTAGCACATTTTTTCAGGGGCAAAGAAGCTGGCCTTTGGATGATAAGGCTGACCCTTCTAATGGATGGCCAGTCTTGGACGTCCAACAAACGTCATCCCCTGCACCTCAGGACTGGTACGGCAAATTGTTCATTTACATTCATAATATGATAGAGAAATTCTTGGATCGTCTTCAGAGAACCAAGATCCGCTTTGTACTCTATAATATCGATGCCAGAGAACTGCCCCAGCATCTTGAACATAATAGATACGCTAGGGTAGAGGTAAGTGACACAGCAGACCAACTGAACTCCAGCTAAGACATTTAAAGGTAGCCAATATTTGCGACGGTGGTTATATTGGAATACGGAATACACTCTCTCTTTTGTCTCCGTTCCTACAATCACCACGACAGAACGTGCATGCGACATTTATTACTCTCTTTATCAATGCAGTTAAAGAGGCAGTGAAATGGGGGGATCCGAAGGATGAAACCCTCAATATGCAGTTTCTTACCAAGTACCTTCCGCTTCCTCAAACACCTTCCATGAACGATGCCGATATGGTGAGAATATGGGATGCGCGTGATCTAGCGCTCGATGTTGACAAATTCTTTAGTCGGTACGTCCCCGGTGGTTACTGGTAGCATTGAAACTGATTCTTCGTTAGGTATATGGTAACCTGTGATTTTGAGCAGATCTCTGTAGATCTGAACGTTGAAATGAAAAGAAGCAACACAATCGTTGAAAAGTGGCCAACCCAGCTAAAGCTTAAAGTAGGACAGAGAGGCGCTGAAGAGGAGTTTCGTCTGAACTTGGGGTCTAGCTTCGCACATATCGAGCGTTATGTTGAATGGAGGAGGGTCTAATAAGGGATCAGAAATCGCAACGCAGTTCATGTAGTACAAATCAACCAAAAGCAATTGCCGGCATCATACAGGTTGTTGATTACTAAGCTGGATATGGCGTTGTGGTAGAGGTGCAAACGTTCTTCTAGAAGTTTCGATATAGTATCACGTGACTATTTTAGTTGGCTGGCAGAAGTCGTCGCACCCGTCCTCTGCTGTTCCCTCTTTCATCTATCAATCGACAGGTTGCCATGACCGATCGTGCCAGTCGAGCTCTTGCAGAGCGTGATCTGCCAGGAGAGCCTCGAACATACGATGCGATATCGAAACGAAGCAATGTACCTATCTCTACCCTAAATCATCGTGCACTCGGGCGACCTTCGATCGAAGCTAAGGCCCAAGGCCAACTGTATCTCCAACCTCCAGAGGAGGAAGCCCTTATAAAGCATTTGATATTGGAGGCTGACCTCGGAAACCCTGTTCCGATAAAGTTTTTAGCTTCCCTTGCCTTTGTCATTGCCCGCTAGCGTTCTACGACAAATGATGAAGCGATCAAGCCTCCAAATAAGAACTGGGCTCGAGGCTTTCAGAAGCGTCACCCAGAACTCAAATCTAGAAGAGTGCAAGCAATGGACTGGAAGCGTCACGAGAATAACATATATGACAAGATTATTCATTGGTTTGATGTGATTGAGAAGGTATTACAAGATTCGGCCATCTTCCTAGAGAATGTCTATAACATGGACGAGACGGGAGTTATGTTATGCATGCTCGCCTCCATTAAAGTCCTTGTAAGTAGGGACGATCTGCGAGATTACAGAGGTGCGGCTGTGAAGCGCACGATGGTGACTGCCATCGAGTGCATAAGTGCAAATGGTAGGTCCTTGTTGCCAATGATCATTTGGCCCGCCACCACCCATCGAAGCAACTGGACCACGTTTCCCACCCCCGGGTGGCATTATGCGTGCTCTAAATCTGGATATACCGACTCAAAGATCAGCTTCGAGTGGCTCAAGCGTGTGTTTGATCCCTAAACCAAACAACAGGCTAACGGGAAGCTACGCGTGCTAATATGCGACGGCTTCGGGACACACGAGACCCTTGAAATTCTAGAGTTTTGTTTTGAAAATAACATTATTCTATGTCGCCTGCCGTCTCACACCTCCCACAAGCTCCAGCCTTGCGATGTTGGGGCATTTGCACCCCTAAAGGCTGCGTATCGTGACGAAGTTGAACGACTGTTCCGAGGAGGTGTGAACATAGTTGGTAAGGAGCATTTCACCCTTCTATATAGCCCTGCAAGGGACAAGGCGTTTTCGAAGAGAAATATCACTAGCGCCTGGGCTGCAACTGGTTTGTTTCCGCTCAACCGAGATAGAGTTCTTAGGCATACCCCAAAACCTCCTGCTCAACCGATCATGCCAGGACCGGGACCGGATCAAATAAGGACGGATTCTGGTCTGATAGACGAAGTACCACAGACGCCTACGACACCAGTTTCAGCAGAGGCTTTTATGTCGTTGCATAGTATGATCCAACAGGACACTTCTAATGAGACGTGCATGACTCGGGTACAGAGGCGTGTACAGAAACTTGCCAATGCCGGCCAGAAAGCTATTGCCTATTGTGCCCTCCTCGAACATGAAAAGCAGCTATTAAAGAAAATAAACAGCGAAGCCAAAGTTCGAAGATCGACCAAGTTAACCGTGCTTGGGAAGGGCCAGGGGAAGGTAATGAGCTTTGAGGATATCGAGGCAGCACGAGCAGCGCGTGCTGCGAAGGATGTCGTTAAAGGCAAGGGAAAACGTGGCCGGAAGCGTAAAAGTGATCCAGGTAAGCCAGAGCCTGAGCCCGAACCAGAGTTGGAGCTAGAGCCAGAACCAGAATTAGAAACAGAGCCAGAAACAGAATTAGAAACAGAGCCAGAAACAGAATTAGAAACAGAGCCAGAGCCAGAGCCAGAAATAGTGCGTGCTGCGAAAAACGTCAGAAAGAGCATCAGGAGACGTACTCCGAAGCGCACAAGTATTGCAGAGGCAGATCTGCCAGAACCAACACCAGAGGCAGAGCCAGTAAAACTGACTTGGGAGATCCCCCCAGTAACATGGAGCGCGCCCGTTGCGCGGATGTATTGAAGTGCAGATTGAAGAGGACAACTCTTCGTTTCGAATTAGATGCTATAAAGTAGTTAGACCAGCATGCATGGCGCAATAGAAGTAATAATTGATCAACTCGTACCAACTGTCAATGGGTAACTTAACTCTTTTGTATACGTCTTAGAGGAGGCTTAGGATCCTCATTTCTGTTACCCAAGACGTCTCGAATTCCACTCCCTCGCTAGCTTGCTACCTCCTACTCATGCGCGTCCATGTATCTGCGTCCTCCGTTCGTCTGTTATTAATGACGTCTCTTCGTCAACTCTTCCTACTTCAGCTCCCCTTTCGGTATCAACATCATCCACCATCTCTCCTCGACTACTGATTATCTTCCAAACCACCTCTCTCTGCGACCTCATACATTGCCTGTATCTCCAGTATACCCCAGGCAGAAACATCTTGTAAAGCCAATGTCCAATTAGTAGAAGTAAAGTAGCACTCCAAATCAATAACGGTAGAGTGACTTAAAGCCTCATTGACACAGTCTGCCAGCCGACGGACTAGTCGAGGGACATCAGACCTGCGATAATGAAGTACGAGTAGCCGTTAACGAAGTCGATGTCTTCCGTATGCAAGAAGTTAAATGTGAATATGCCGAACCAGAAGGAGACGAAGGAGAGAAGAAATAAGGCTGTGCTAGGACAGAGCACGCTATAGGGTATAATTTCCTATATTTGCGACTATTAGTATGCTCTTTTGATCTGTAGTGTAGTACTAAGGGTAACAGAGAAGAAATAAGGGAAGAGCTTACTATAAGCAAAGTATTAAGCCCTCTAAAGGATCTACGAACGCCAGTCTTGCAATGTGGGGTCGTCGAATTGGCATCGTTGAACGAACTTCGTACCGCAACGGCTCTTGGTGTTGACGTGAAGATGGTGTCGTAGTGTGAGATTACAATCGCGTAGTAGAAAGTTACAACGGCAATAATAAGTTGGTAGAGGAGGGTGTAGACAAGATGTCTTTCCCGGAAAGCAGCAATGAGTCCGAATATCTTGCGCTGGAGCATTTTAGCACGGCTGACCAGACCCGGCGATATTAGCTGTCTGCTAAGATGCTAGTATGCGAGGACAATCTTGTCAGCCTGAATTGTGTACTCTCTTAAAATTGATGTCAGCCAGAAAAGGCTTCACCCGATGCTTGCCTGAAAGGTAGGGCTGTAAGTTGGAGTCACGTTACGAAACAACTTAGATTATTATAGGTGTAGCTTTCAGCACGCCATTCCAAAAACGGCTCGCCACCTCGGCAAAGTACTGATCTGCGTGGCGAGTTCAGATAAACCTGCATAGTATAGCCGCCACAAAGCTTGAAAATGATTTCAGGTATGGTATTAGATATATATAACTCAGGGCGATACCCTAATAGAAAGTACAAGTGAGAGAAGTACTAGCGTAGAGGTTTGGGAAAGGAACTATGTTATAGACTTCAAGTAAAGGCATACTATAAATCAAGCTGAGAAAAGCTTGTATAATTTTTTTTTCTTGGTGAAGGGTCCTAATGTGTTTAGAATTGACTATAGAACATAGCTAGTACAAGAAATATAGGAGCGCCTATATTTATTAAGAAAAAAATTCAGTTTGAAGGTGAAGTACCTAAAAAGTTTCTCGGCACGGGTGGTTTCTCGTTACGCATGAATGGACGTTAATGATCACTTTGGATTTGGTCATCAAAGTAAATAAGTGATATGGCCTCATACTGTCAGCCTTGCGACCGATCTCTTGTCAATCAGTCGGCGTTACTGTAGCACCTTAATTCTTCGATTCATGCTCCACGAACATTCAATAATTAAGAAGCACTTAAACGACGCCTCAGCTCTTTAGCCCACGCTCTAGTGTGTGATAAGTGCGATCGAAAGTTTCATAACTAGCATTTCAGTTCTCTAGCCCATAACAAGCCCGTCCTATCTGGCCTAATAAATGAGAGACTCCGTAGGTACGGTATTGTCTTTCTAGGTTCATATCTAGAGTTAGATATTTAGCTATACACTTAATTAATATCTAGCTCCTCGTCGCTAATCCCTGAAATTATAGTACAAGTTCATTCCACGCTATAGCACCTCCCGAAAAGGGCCTTATTTAGAGTCGTTCGGAAGGGATATATTAGATAGTAGGCCACTACCCGCGAGATAGATACGTACTTCTACGAAGATAGTACTAGAGACTTATAATCGTTATAAGCGCGAAGGTAGGAAGTACTTATAATTAAAGAGTAAGATAGCTAAACCTTTCTCGGTCGTTCCGGATTAAGGCCTTAGAGTATACTTCTTACGAGAGAAGCCACTCGATACCGCTAATATCGTTATCTCTACTGACTTATCTACTCCCTTTAAATAACCTAATAAATAGTGGCACCGACGCGGGATAATATTAACTTAGGTAGCGCCCGTCGGTAGGTATAGTACTATAAAAACCTCGCGTATCCTAAGTATAAAAGACGGCCCGAGTAGTAATATCTAAAGAGAAATAGAGTCATAGATAGATAATTAACTAGTAGTATTAAAAGCATTTACGATTATAATATTAGAACCCTAATAAGCGGTAATTTATCTCTTTTTACACTAATTATATAATAGTAGACTCTAATTCTCTAATTAGTTATAAGGCCTACCTTAAGAAATCTACTTTGAATTCTATTTCTTCTAGCGGTTTAACTCCGCGATCTACGCTTTAATATATACCCTAAGTTATTCCCTCTATTATAGGAACAACTAAAATATTATAATCCTCTATAGTCGAACTCTACTCTAATAAGTACTAAGCCTGATATTAAAGACAATTATATTCTAAGGCTTTAAGATATTCAATAGTAGGCACCTTCTTATTCCTAGTCTTCTTAAATACTACGTGTTACTTCTTTAAAAACCTTAAAGTGTTATTAATATAGGAAACATCCTCCGGTAATTTAATAGTATCGGAGTTAGATAGAAGAGGAGTATTTAAAAGAGGTAGAATTAAAGTAGAAATCTTATAAAAGGATCTCTAATTTTTTAGGAATTAAGAGTAAATTATTCTATACGAGTACTAAGCTTACCTATGTTTTATGTAGTATATATTCTAGAGCGGGACTCTATTATCTAATCTAAGAAGTTCGATATAGTAGACTTAAGAGAGAGCTTATCTTCTACCTTCTAGCTTCTATAAAAGTACGAGTCTTAATTAAGGGTCGTTTCTACTCTTACTTACGTGTTAAGCTCTAATATATCTATAGTAAGTCGTTAATAAAGAGCTCTACTAAAGTAGATAGGTAGATATACTACCGAAGATAGTCCGGCCTTAGATACCTATATCCTAAATAGAATAGATAAGCGTAACCTAGTAAGTTATAGATAATACTATATCTAATACTCTTATTCTTTCTCTTAAAACCTTCTCTACTCTTACCCTAGAGGTAGCCTTTAATACTATAATAGTATAACCGATTTAATAAGTAAACTTTTATATAGAAATCTAATAGAAACTATATATATAAGATAGTAATAGTAGGTACGATAGCTAGAGAATAAATTATAATAGACTAACCTTTCTTTAGAAAGACTATATAGTACAACTAGTATATATGTACCGAAAGCTAGAGTTTATTATAGAAGGTAAACCTAACTTATCTATACTTAGAGTTTCTATTATAGTACCTCGACCTAAGAACAGTAATTCTCGAAGTATATTAATAGTAGCTTTAGTAAGATCGTTAAGATCCTTAAGCTAAGAGATCGATAGGAGAGTAATTAGACGAACTCTCTTACTATTAGAATATTAACGAATGAGTGGTAGCTAGTAGGAAGGAGAAGCTTTTATCTTAGGTTTAACTATTAAAGCTAACGAAGATCGGGAGTAGAAGTTATTTACGTATACGGTAGTTATAAATAGTATACTCGTCGACTTTATATTCTTTACTATATTCTTATTTCTCTTTATAGAGTCTCTAGTATTCTTATTATCTAAGGCTAAAGGCTTATTTCTAGCTTTACACGTAATATTAGAACGCCTTCTATCTATAAAGGAGACTAGTATAACCTCTTCTAGAGTAGGACCGTTCCTCGATCGATTAGACCCTTTACGACTAGAAGGTCTAAATGTAAATTCGAGAGTAACTTATAGTAAGAAAAAGAGTAGTAGTAGACTTAGTAGCTAAAGATTCGGTCTTATAGACTTTAATAGAGGGCTATTATAAAGACTAATATCGTCTAGCTTATATATATCGTCGGAAGTAGTATAAGCTAAACGCGATAGGTTCTTAATAGTAGTTATTATTACTAAGACGCTAATAGAGGTAGTAAATTCCTCTTAGATATATAAAGATTTTAAAGGACGGCGCTACTAGTCTAGGTAGTATAGTTTATATAGAGAAAGCGGTAGTCGATAAGGTAGTTAAGGTAAAAGAGGAGGTAGGAGAGTATATAATTAGTAAAGAATAATAGTAGACGACAACGATATATAATTATAGCTAGGACTAAAAAGACTTAAAAGTTAGAGAGAGCGCCGTAAGCCGTATATTATAGATAGGTCGTTTACGGCGACGAGAGTAGACGGAAGAAGGAAGATAATATAATTAATAAATAAATAAATAAATAAATAAGATAAGACGAGATACTTAAGTATTAGTAGCGCCTAGCTTATTCTCGTTAATAAACATAGTACGAGTATAGTACATCGACTATATAATTATCGATAGAGTCTAGATCGTTTCTATATACCTATTTAGAACAAAAAGTATTTTTGGAACGATAATAGAACTATCTCTAGTTGTCTAAAGAACGAATAGTTAAACCTACTCTCGCTCTCGCTCTTAATATACCGTACACCTATACTTTTACGTCTACTAGCTCTATTTAGTTAAAATTAAGGTCGGTTAGAACTTAAACTTGTGATCGAGAAGCTAGGGAATATATAATTTGTAAACTTCGTAAACTAGCTATTATAGTACTTTCTAATAATAAGTACTTCGGCTACTAAACGTATTTAGACCTACTTTAAATTATCTCGCTTAATAGCGTCTATTAGTACAAAGTAAGACTTCTAAGGATCGTTAATTATAGGTATATAAATAAGCTTATTAATATTAAATCGAACATACTTAAAGGTCTATAAAGTAACTATAAGTTATAGGTTTAAAGAGAGCCGAGTAAGAGAGAGAGTCTTACTAAATCTTATATATAACTAAAATTCTATTATAGCTAGAGGCGGCGGCTTTAGGTCCTAGGATCGGTAGCTAGATATATAACACTAGTATCTTAAATTCTATAGCCTTAGTAATAGAAGAATATAATATCTTCGTAAAATAAGATAATAACTCCTCTCTCTTTATAGAAAGAAGTAGTCTATATATATACGTATATAGAGCTAAAGAGAGTTATAAATAAGAGGTATAATAGTTAGTTATATATATCTTTACTCTAATTATTTAATAAGATACGTCGTCGTTTAAAAAAGGCTCTAACCTCTATAGAGGTTTATAGATTCGTCGCGTTTTTAGTTTAATAAGACGCTATACTTTATAAGAGGTTATAGATTCGTCGCGTTTTTAGTATAATAAGACGTCGTCTTAGTAGGGGTTTATAGATTTATCGCGTTTTAAGTTTAATAAGACGCTATACTTTATAAGAGGTTATAGATTTACTGTGTTTTTAGTTCGATATAGTACCTTTATTAAGGGTTTATTTACTTTTATTCTATTACTACTATATACTATCTAATATCGATTTCTTAAGGATCTAGTATAAGTCTAAGTAGCTATTAGAACTTTAAGAGAGTAAACGTATAGAAATCTCTATAATACCTAACTATAGTATAAAGGTATTATATTATAATATAGCGAACTATTTTATAAACTATAGGCCTATATTATAAAGCTCCTCTAGAGCTAAAACTCGTTAATAGATAGAGCTAGCTAGAAGCTTATTAGAATATAATAGGTCTTATAAAGAAATAATACCTCTTAAAAGTATACTTACACTTATTTATTATATAGCTTTACTATTATCTACTAGCCCTATAATCTTTAGTTATCGTACGTCTATATCTTCTATACTACTCTTATACTCTTCTTCTTAGTAATAATAACTTTCTTCTTTTAGTTTAATTATATCTAAATTCGAGTATTCTTCGTTTAGATCTAGTATAGTATAGCTAGTATATAACAATTATTACACCTTTTATTTAATCTAGGATATTTTATAAGTATTTAATTATAGCTTTAGGGGGTCGAACTACCTAAATTTAATTATAATAACTAAAGGAGAGTAATACTTATAAGTCGTCTTATAATTAGTATACTATGTTCGAACTATATAATAGAAATGTTTATATTAAAATTAGACTTAAGTATAGTTATATATTATAAGGTACGTTTATAAAGTAATAGAGAAAGGAGAACTAGTAACTAATTTTAGGTAGGAACGGATCTAAAGTAGTCTTATATACTATTATAGACGATACTACTTTACTTCTCTATACTAATCTTACTAGCCTACTATTAGTATATTTACGAGCTTCTTTTTTTACGTCGCTTACTTAAGTAGGCTTTTTATAACTTAAGTGTCGTCTAATTTACCTATACACGAATTAGACTAGACTAGTATAACCACGTTATAAACTACGCTTTGAGAGGAGTAGCGTTAAGCTAGCTCGGTATAGTATTACTCTCTTTAAGCTATAAGATATATACCTAGACTCGCTACTAGTCGACGATACTAACCTAAGGGTATTTAATATTTATCTTTCTCTTTAAGACTATTAAATTATTTAGCCTCTACTATATAAACAACACGAGGTAGAGTATAAGACGATTATTATATCTAGTAAGAAACACGCTTTTAATATCTAGGAAGTAATTAGAGGTAAAATAGATAAGATAGTTATTAGCTCTACTATAAAATAGACTACCTCTTAGTATAAGCTATTATTATTAGCTATAGATACTAGGTTACCTCTTAGTATAGACTAATAGCTAATAGTTATCCTAATAGAAGCCTTTTATCTTATAGCTCTTACTAATATTTTTTATAAATAGTAATAAACTCGCTATAAATTTTATACTCTTTAGGTTTCTAGTCTTATATAGGTCGTATACCTTCTAACTAACTATACTCTTTTCTACTACTAATTATTAGTTCTAAAAGGATAAGTTTACTTATATTACTTACTTAGCTTTAATATATAAGTCTAAAGTATTTTAATAGAGTTAATAAATGTTTTATTATTATTTACTATATCTCTTATTCTCTGTTCGTCTTAATTTATATTAAGTAGCTTTCGCTTAAACATATAATAATAATACGATAAGAGGAAATTAGAAGAGATAATTACTTTCTTAATAAGCGTCTATAACTTCGATAGATATATCTAAAATTCGAGCTAAGGTCGTTAGCGTCTTACGCTTTTCTTAGATTAAAAGAGCTTACTAGATCTTTATAACGTTTCTAAAATATATTTCTTTCTATATTAAGCTCTCGAATATATAAGACTAGAAATAAAGCTAGAGTACTAACTACTTACGTATACTATTTCTTAGTTTATAGTAAATCGTTAGTATCCTTTAAAATCTTACTATCTAATTCTTTTATTCTTAACTTTAATTAGTAATTAACTTAGTTTACTACTATATAAGGTATAGGTATATAACCGAACTACGTAGAGTCTATTTCTTCGATTTTCGCTATCTCTAGATAGTTATTATTAAGACTAGTTCTCTTTTTTCTTTTCCTAGAGAACTAGTACTCTTTTATTATAAGATAGAGAGCTATATATATCTTAAAACACTACTATATAATTAGTTCCTTTTATATTAGCTCGTAAGTCGATTAATCTAAGAGAAAGCTTATCTAATTATAAGAATATACTAGCTAAAAGAAGGTTAAAATAATATCTTAACGTTTATACGCTTTATATATAGTATATCTAATATATTTCTTAATATATTACGATATATTAATCTAGGGGTTTAATAGGTAAAAAGTAGTAGTCTTCGCTATATATAAACTAGATAAATTTTTTCGAACGGCCTTAGTCTAGTAATATTCTATTAAACGAAATTTATAGTATTCTATAAGTAGAGGAGGTCTATTAGGGTAGTGTTCTAACTTTATAGTTCTTTAAGAATTTAAATCGCTCGACTATATAAGTGTAAATTAAGTTTTATAAATTTTATTCTACTCTTATTAAAAATATTAGTTCTAGCTATAGTAGTAGCGTTAGAGTAAAAGTATATTTTTCGAAGATCTTATAATCTATAATACGTAATCGAATATAAACTTACTATAGAATATATTATCTAATATATTATATATAGCGAGGTTCTCTAGTACTCGAAGAAGTCTTCTAATACTAAAGCGAAGTTAGTATAGTAGTTCTCTTATTATAAAGTAAGAGAAAATACCTTTATCTTTCGAAGTCGGTATTCTATATAGGGGTTTTGTCGACGATTAAGTACTAGACTTTAGTTTACGAGAGCTATACTAGAACTAGGTAACCTAAGCTAGTACTTAATATTTAGTTAAAGTAGTCTAGGAAGAGGGTATTATTCGAAGTTCTAGGCCGGATCTTAGTGTTCTATTAAGGCTAGGCTTAAAGGAATAATAATAGAAGAATGTCTAATATATTCGACTAAAGTATTATTCTCTTAGACTTTATAGTAGCTCGACTAAGAGCGCGCTAAGGTTTAGTAAACGTTACTAAGATCTACGAGAGTAGCTTATAGATTATTAGCTAGATATAAAATTTATAAGTAGGCTATAGTATTATTAAACTCTACGAATAATATATAACTTAGAAGATTTCTAGGACGGGTTAAATTAAACGATAGCGAGGGTTAGAAAGTATTATTTAAATCTATAAGAGTAGTCTATAGATTACTAGCTAGGTATAAGAATTATAAGTTAACTACTATATAAGTAGACTACTCTAATATATAGTTAGAGAAATTTCTAAGATAATTTAAATAAGCTAATAAGGGCTTAATAGTATTATCGAAACCTATAAGAGTAGTCTATAAATTACTAGCTAGGTATAAGTATTATAGGTTAGCTACTATACTAGTAGACTACTCTAATATATAGTTAGAGAAATTTCTAAGATAATTTAAATAAGCTAATAAGAGCTCGATAGTGTCGTCGAAACCTATAAGAGTAGTCTATGGATTACTAGCTAGGTATAAGTATTATAAGTTAGCTACTATACTAGTAGACTACTTTAATATATAGTTAGAGAAATTTCTAAGATAATTTAAATAAGTTACTAAGAGCTAGATAGTATTATTAAGATCTATAAGAGTAGTCTATAGATTACTAGCTAGGTATAAGTATTATAAGTAGGCTATAGTAAGAGTAGATTATTCTAATAATATATAGTTTAAGAAATCCTTAAGATAACTTAGTCGAGGCCGTACTAGCGCGAGCCTACTAGTTTATTAAATAACGTCGATAAACCTAAGGAAAGCGTTACTATAATCTATAATAGAGGAGTATTAGTTAGAGTTTAGATATAAGTCTTATAAGAGGGCTATAGTATTAGTAAACTATTCTAATAACGTATAACCTAGAGAATTCTCGAGATAGCTTAGTTAACGTAATAGCGATAACGTTATAAGATCGTTAATTCGAAGACCGTCGTTAAGAAATATAAGAAAGGTTTCTTAGTCGTTAGATATATACTAATAGTCTATAGACGTCGCGGTATTAAGAGATTATTATAGCTATAGATTATTAGAGAAGTATCTAATATAATTCGATTAGAGTAGTATAAAGAGGCCGTCGGTTTAAAGAGTGTTATCGATCGATATATAAGAGCCTACTTTATTATTAATAAAAATAGACTAACCGAGAATGTTCGTATTAATTTAGTTAGATATCTTATTACTCTAAGAAAGATAACTCGAGTTATCCTATAATCTATAACTTAGCTAGTCGAATAGAATAAGTAGTAAGCCTCGCTAAGAGTCTATCTAATCTATTTACTAGACTACGAAAACCTTATTATTACGATATATAATTTAGTTTAGTACTATTTAGGTATAGAGAACATATATTACGTATTAAATGTATTACTATATTTAATAGTAGTATCTATTAGTAGAAAGACCTCGTACGTATTCTAGCGCGAAGTCTTACTCTTACCTTAAGTTTAAGCGAGTTTATTACGTTATTATCTTTCTCGCGATCTCTAACTTAATATTATAAGCGTATATACTACTAGATAGGCTTAAGTATAAGAACATCGACTAGCTTATTTACGGTATAAAGACTTGTATATATATACCCTAAGATAGGTAATAGAGTCTAGGCTAGGAATACTATAATTAAGACTTTTAGATTTTAAAGTTTAGATAGACGAGAATATACTAAGGTGATCTATACTATAAAAGCGTCTATCTAATTTAGTTTATCGCTATTAATACTTTCTATATATAATAGTAGATAATAAAATACTTAACTCTATTTCTCTATTTCCGCTTACTAAATAAAGTCTTCTACTACTTTCTTAGCTAAGGTATAAACTTCTTTTATAGATCTATTACTATAAATCTAATTAATATAATTAGTAATTATCTTTTACTAGGCTTTACTTCCTTCTTACCTCTTTAAAGTACCCCTCTACTACTTTTAAATAATTTATAACATTTAAATTATTACTACCTCTATCTAGAGAATACCTTAGCGTTTCCGCTAATAAGTAGCTTAGAAATAGTACGTAATTTAATTTTTATACCTATTAATATAAGTAAGACTCTTCTTATATAAAAACACTTACTAATCTTCTTTTAAAACTTAAGAATTTATTTTATACTTTCTAGGAACCCCTTTATAAGGGTTTAGCTCTTCTCTTCTTTTCTCTCTTTATTAATTTTTAACTTAAGTAAACTACTCGCTAATTAAGTTAAAACATTTATATCTTTCTTAAGGTAATCTCTTACGAATTTAGTATAGAGGTACGTTTAATCTATAGTCTTTTTATATAATACGTTATATAAGAATATATACTAGAAATTAAATTTCTTATATAAGAGGTTGTATTAAGTCTTTATATTAATACTAGACGTACCTATAAGATAGTTAGTTAGTACTAGACTAACTAAGATAAGTAAGATATACCTTTAATAAAGATAATAGAAGTTCGCTAGCTTCGCTTTTAGAAGTAAGCTTGTCTCTCTTACTATAATAGCTCTAATATATTCTTTTCTTTCTAAGAATAAATATATTTTATCTATTCTTAAAATTCCTTTAAGTTCTACTCTTTATATATACTTTACTCGTATTTATATACTTATATTATATACTTAAATTTATCTATCTATTATATCTATCTACCTTCTAGTATCGCTTTATTTTCGTACTCTTCCTATATAGTTCGAATATCTATACTAAGCTTTAGGTTAACTAGTTATAATAAGCTCTTAATATATTAGATACTAAAGTCTTTAATTTTATACTTCTTAGCTACTATTTATTAGTCTTTACACGGTAGTTATACTATCTAGAGGTAATAATACTTACCTTTAGAAATAGAAGTATACGTTAGAATGTCTTTAGTAAACGACTCTATAATATTATAATAGACTACTATCTACCTATACCTTTTCTTATTAACGCCTATCTACCTCTAGGTTAATAAACATAATTTCGAGTAAATAATAGAACTTACTAGTACGAACATTACTAGAAATTCTAGCTAATATATATAAGCGGCTATACTCTTAGGCCGTTTAAGCTATCTCTTCTACCTAGTCTAGTCTAAGTACTTAAGGACCTCTAGAAGATAAAGAAAGGGTAGTAGTAATACGTCTAGTTTTAAGTAAACTACTACTTTATTATTATATATCGTATAACGTATAAGGTCCTTAAATTTAATAAATTAAGTCTAAAACTAAAATATACTATAGTAACGTAATAAATATAATAAATAATAGACTTAAAATAAGAAAGGTAAATTTAATAAAAAGAGGATAGTAAGTAAGTTCTTAGGACTATATATTAAGTAAGAAAAGTCCTAAAACCTAAAAAGAAATCTAATAAGAAGAAAGGAGCGATAGCTATAAGCTAAGCGCGTCTTAAATAGTTTTAAACGTAGCTATTAACTTTGTTAGCTCTATAGGATCTACACCTTTATATTATACTTTAAGTAGTAAAAGAAAGAAAGCTAGTCGGATTAAATCTATCTTACGCTTCTACTATAGTTATATACTACCCTTCGATATTAATTGTCTATTAAGCTTTAGTCTTTATCGCTCGCGAGACTAATATTCTAATAAATAAGAAGGTTCTAATCTCGGCTTTCTAGTTCTTTCTTAATACTATAGGCTATATAGAACTAGACTCTCTCGTTCTTTTCTTATTTTATATATTTTCGAAGTAAGTTATCTACGGCTCTCTTACTTTCTATCTAATCTTAAAGATCTATAAGCTATATTTAGATAGGATTTCCTTCTTTCCGCTCGTATAAGACGTAGATTATAGGTTCTTTTAGGGGCTCTAGTCTATAGGATTCGACTATAGTATAAAAGAAGATAATAATTTTATCTTTCTTAGTTCTTCTACTAACCTTTATTATATAAGAGTAATTTCGATATATATTAACTATATTCTTAGTAAAGTCTTTATAGGAAAGGACTTTAATATAAGAGTAGGCTACCTATACTATTATCTATAATACTATCTACTATAAGAGTAGTACCTATAGAAGTAGTACCTATAGGAGTAGTACCTATATAAGTAGTACTTATAGGTCTAGTACCGTTTCCTTTAGATAGTAAGAGCTTTAGCGCTTTAGGAAGTAGCTTTAATATCTAAGTACTAGAATAAGAGCTCGCCTTAACTAGCTTAGTAAGTTCTTACACTCTACTAAGAAACTATTCTTTCGCTCTTATATTAGTAGGATCTTTTTTAAACTTTATAGCCTAGAAATAGACCTTAATTATAACATCCTTAAATCTCTTTATATCGATTAAGTTAATTATATTATTTTTATCGAGATAGCTCTATTACTAGCTTACTATTATTTACCTAGAATTTCTATATAAAGCTTATAGTTATTATTATCGCTTAAAATCTTTTCTCTAGTAGGTATAACACACGTATAGACTTCTTAGATAAAGGCTATAGTCTCTTTATCTTCTATATTCTCGTCGGCTTTCTTATCTTTAATTAGTTTTAGCTTATTATTTATTACTTCTATCTAGCCTCTAGTAATTCTCGATACCTTAACCGTAGCTTAAAGTTCTAGTACTCTTAGTTAATAAATAGTAAGTTATAAGGATCTCGACTTACTCTACTAAGCCTTCTTATCTAGAGAAATCTATAAGGCCTTTATTATATAGATCTACTTAATCTTCTTGAGCTAATTAACTCTAGGAATATTCTTTATATAAATAATCTACTAAATCTCCTCTAGAGATATAGCTTTTTTATATCGTACTCCTCTAGACATAGTTACGTTTTAAGATAGACGTTAATAATACTTAGAAGTTAATCTTACTTCGCTAATTCTCTTATCTAAGAAGACTACTCTAAGAGTTTTATAGCTCTATTTTAACTCTTCTACCTTAGATTTAAGTACTCTTTAATTACTATTTTAGACGTAAATTAGTATATGTTAGAGACTATAGCTATTTCTAGAAAATCTACCTTTAGAAGTAGCTTAACGTACTAAAGATAGTAATATAGTAGCTTAAGAACTTAATAGCTATTAATCTAAGTTATAAGAGAACTAATTAGATATAGCTTAAAGATATTAAGAGCTAATATATATTAGATACTTAAAAGCTATTAGCTTAATCTTAGTAGCTCTAATTAAAGATATTAGATACTTAATACTAACTTTAGCTATACTTAGTTATTAAGCGATAAATAGTAGAGCGAGATAAGACGTTCTTACTTAACTATTATAGGACTTATAATACTTTCTTATAATATTAAAGAGAATATTACTATTTTATATTTATTATAAGTCTTTAATTATTTTTACTAAGTTAAGTATAATAATAAGTTATTAAAGAGTTATAATATTAGATAAACTACTAGTTATATATATAGAATATTAAATCTTATAATATCTTTTTAACTTTCTTAATTTTATTCTCTATACCTATAGTTTAACTAGGATATTTATTACGAGACTCTACTTAAGAGTAAGAAACTATACCTAGTATAGGAGGCCCTTAATATAGTTTCCTAGTTAGGTTCTTAACTTAAGCTCTTTTATAGTAAGCTAAAGCTTAAAGTAATCTTTTCTTTTCTTACTAATAACTAAATCTAGAAAAGCTAAAACTAAACGTATTATTATAATAATATAATTAGTAGGTAGACGAATCTATATCTTTTAATAATATACTCTTTATATCTACGTAAAAAATATTATTTCTTCTTCTAAAACTAGTTCTTACCTCGACATAGTAGCTTTTCTTTCTAGGTATTTAGAAATGTTTTTATTTAAGAAATCTAAGATATATATTAACTACTAAGAACTAATAAAGAAACTATATCTAACTCTAATATCTTTAAGCTTAGAGTTTTAATAGTATTCTAACCTATATAATAAATAAATAGAATTATAATAGTTAGTAATATAAGTATAAGAAAGCGATACTAGAATAAAATTAATAATTAGAATTTAGATAGTAAAGGACCTCTTACCTTCTAGACTTTCTTTAATATACTCTAGAAGGTAATCTCTAGAAAATTTAATACCTCTAGTAACTATTAGTTAGAGTACTTTAAGATAAACTTTCTATTATCCTTAGAAGAAATACTATTCTATATTATTTTAATAGTAATAATCCTAAGAGAACGTACTATAGTAGATTCTATAGTTCTATATTTATTAAAGTAGGCTTAAGTATCTTTAATTAGACTAGTATAGATATTATAATCTTAGATAATATATCTATCTTTATATACTTATCTAGTAAGAATAATACCCTAGAGCTATCGAGTTTATTATAAGATATACTAAATCTAGATAAATACTATATACCTTTAAAGACCTAGGCGTTTTAGTATATAAATTTCTAAAAATATATAGAACACGTATCTAATAGTAGGTCGTAGATATATATAGCTTCTTAAGAGGAAGTAGAATAGCTATAACTTACTTAAGAGTAGTAGCTATATAATCTATAATTATAAAAAAGACCTCTTAAAAGTAATAAACCTCTATAATCGTAAGTAGATTCTTATACTAGTATTTTCTTAGCTCTATAAAGTTATTAGATAGAAGCTCTTTAATAATAGTTATACCTACTAGAATCTTTTAAGTATAAGCTACTATTACTTAGCCGTCGCGTTTAAGATAATAAAGAGATATATATGTGTTTTATAGACTCTTTACTCGAATAGAAGAAAGCTAATCTATTTTAAGGTTCTTAATATTCGTTTTTAGTACTTTCTCTAAAACTATATTAGAAGGATTAATTCTTATAGGTAGTCGAAATAAATACTAGGTAGATTATTTCTTCTCTAAAGAAGACTTAAATCGAGGCTCTTCTTTTTCTAAAAGATAGATCTTTTTAATATTAGTATCTTCTAAGAATTAGATACGTTAATTAGAGTTAGTATTCTTCTTACTAATACTAATTTCTATTAATAGACTCTAGTAATTACCTAAGAACCGTGTTTTTTAATAGAAATTTAAATCTATAGTTAATAGTATAAGTAAAGTATACTATAGGTACTTTACGATATATATTTAATTAATAAGTACTTTTAATACCTCTATTATACTATCTCGCTTATCTATTAATTACTACCTCTTAATATATAAGAGAGTTAATTATTATACTACCTTACTTAATTTTAACTATATTATACCTACTATATATAAAGGTCTAGTATTACTTAGAAACATATTATATATTTCTTATAAAAGAGGTATACTACTATAAACGTCTTAATTATTATTATTAAAGCTTATAGACGTAGTACTAACATTTATACCTACTTTAGTATCTATAATCTACTATTAGGTATTATAAAATCGACATAAAAACCTTAAGTTAGAAAGGTATTACCGCTAAAGAGTAGAGAATTATAAGTAATAAGCTTACTAAGTTTAGGGGCGTAGCTTAAATATCGATTTAGTATCTAAAATTTCTATATCTAACTCGTTAGATCGATAGAAAGGCTATATAGTAGTTAATAAGAAATTTTAATAGTAAAGAATATATTTAAGAGAATCTAAGTTACTAGATTTCTATTATTATTAATAATTTAATACTATAGGCTACGCTTAAGAAGATTTCTCTAGTAGCTAAAACTTTTAGAGCGAAAATAGATAATCTACCTTTTCTAGAACTAGGAAGCGGTATAAAACTAGAGTGTCTTTATAAGTAACACTAAGTTGTAGTAGTAAAGGAGTATCTTACTATATCGTAGTAGTAGTAGGTAGTTAATATCTATAAGACTAGTAGCTATATCTCTTCTAATAAGTAGCTAAGCTAATTAGTATCTAGATCTTAATAAAGATACTAAGTAAGCGCTATATGAGAGGTATTTCTACTTAGTAAAATATATATCTAGCGAGATGTTTTACTATATACGCCTCTACTACTATAATAATAATCTTTTAGAAGTATAATACTAGTAGGAGAGGTTTAGTTCTTCTTAAGACAAATTTTTAGTATAACTTCTTAAGCGGCCTATACTAGTTACCGCTTTAGATTCTATTCTTTATATCTAAGGCGTTTAGAGAGAGTTCTATATAGGATCTCTTAATATCGTCTTATTCTTAAAGTATAATAAGATTAGTTTTCTTTAATCTCTTAAAATATCTAGTCTAACTTAATTTAGGAAATTACTTATTATATTAACTCTACTAAGATTATTCTAACTCGTATTTTTAATAGCGATATAGTAGTAATAATACGTACCGATCCTAGTACTATAAAATCTATATAGTTAAGGTCGCCTACTCTTTTAAAGTCGGACTATAAGTTTATTTACGAGAATATAAGGTCTAGCGAGCTTTTCCTAGAAGTCGTCGATCTTATTAAGAGGGCCGATATCGCCTAGTATCTACTCGCTAGTAAGAAGTTAATACTAAGTCTTTATACGTTAATTAAAGATATTAGATACTTAAAGTAGCTAGTCGAACTCTTATTTAAACTTCTACCTACGTCCTATAAGAAAACTCTTTACTAGTAGTAGTTTTATTATTTTACTATTACTAGGTTAAGTAGTAATAGAATTATAATATAGTAGTAGGTGTTAGGTTCGTATATAACTATTCTAAGTAGACATCTAGATTCGTTTAATATCTATTATTAGTAGCTATAGCTTTACTCTTATAAAGTATATAAATATCTAAATACGTATAGCTAACTATAGTTAGTAGAGCTTATATATTAGTTAGGCTTCTTAACTTTAAAGATCGAGTTCTAAGTAATTTAGAACTCTACGTAATCTATAATTAAGAAGGTACTTTGTAATGTTTTTTATACCCTATAGCTAAACGAAAAATTTAACTTTAATACTAGTAAAGTAAGCTCTATTATTATCTTATTTAAGAGTTATATTAAAAGCTAGGAGGCTACCTATATAAATTCGATACTCTCTCTAATTACTATTACTAGAAAAGGCGTACTATTATCTTATAGATATAGCTAAGGTTAAATAGATACTTTAGATCTTATATACCTTTTTCTTAGTAAGATATACGCTCCCCTACCTAAATATAGAAGGGACGAAGATAAGATTAGTTCCTTCTATATTAAGCGTTTACGACATATTACGTTCTTTAGTACGATAGATCTTATAGGAAATTAAGAAAGTCCTTTAATATATCTATCGTCTACTATTTTATCTTTCGATTACTAATAACTAAACGTATCTCGACCTACCGCGAAAATTACTAGTTCTATTTCTTCTACTAGTCGCTAAGCTCGTAGTCTAGATTAAGAGATTAAAAGTAACTAAACTATTATATATAAGAAAGAGATAATTAAGTTTATTAAAAAGAGTACTATTATTTAAGAAGTTCTATTTAGAAAGAAAGATATAAATAGCTAAGCTAAGAAGTACATAGATTAAGGTAGAAAATTATTAGTAAAACATAGCCTATACTTTGTCTAGTAGGACTGTTTTAATATACTTATAAGAACGAGAAAATTAGCTATTATTATAACTATAGTTATTAAGTTATAAGTAGGTAAAAGATACTAGAACAAAGACTTACCTAAACGGTTACAACCTATAATAAAAGAAGCTTTCGACTTTAAGATAAACGAGAATAAGAATAAGAAAGAGAAGTTATAAAATAGAAATAAAATAATACTAAACTCTCTACTAACTTACTATTAAAGAGTATTAGAACTAATATATACTCGATCTAATTCTCTACTTATAATCTTAAATACTAACTCTAATCTCCTTACTTCTCTAGTCCGTCTTATCTACTTTAGGTTATATCTTTCTCGCCTCTAAGATTTATAAAACCCTAGAAGTATAATAGTAATTTTACGTCTAATCTAGAAGTTTACTTTAGTTATATATATCTACTCTATTAGTATATTTTTAAAAGAATTAGCTAGGATTTCTTACCTATAGAGCTAGTTTCTAATCTACTTAATATACTATATTAATAAAAAATAAGATAAAAGCCGTAAGAAATCTATATCTAACTATATAGAATACTAATAGTATTAAGTATTATTTAAACTACACCTTCTAATTAAAGTAGAAAATAATCTAGCTATATATAATAGAGAGTTCTATAAGCTCTACTATAAACGAACCTATACCGATCTATAGTATCGTCTTAGTAGATCTCTCTTAGACTATTTAATAGATAATAAAAATTATTAACCTAAGAAAGTAGCTATAAGTCTCTAGAAGAATAAAAGACGTGTATTTATAGGTATTAATAGATAATATCTTCTAAGTAAATCGTATCTAAACCTAATTAGTATTTACTTATACTAGTTTAGTACTATAGCTTACTTATATTATAATTAAAAACCTCTTATAAAGTAAGAGTAGTACTATAATATACTTCTTGTCTATAGAGATTCTATAAACTAGTAGCGATATACTTAAACTAATTATCGTAGCTATTACTACTAGAAGATTCGTAATAATCTTCTAGAAGACTTCCTCTTAGTAAAGGTAAAGTTAAACCTATCTTAGTAAAGAGATAAGAACTATAGTAAAGAGAATTACTAATAATATAATTAGAGAGAGTATATATAAGTATATTTTTAGAAGATAAAAAGAATATAGTAGTATCTTATTATAAAGAGAAGTAACCTTTCTTTATAGATAAGTCTTATAGTATATTACGTGTCTTTCTTTTAAAGATATATCTACTACTATAAGTAATTAGAGGTAAATTACTAAATAATAAAGCTAAGATTTTTATAACTTTACCTTTAGTTAAATAATATCTAAATTACTATTCTTTAGCTTACGAATAATTAGTTCTATTTCTAGGTAAGAGCTCTTCTATTACTTTAACCTACTACGTAAGTAAAGAGTAAAATTATATAATTATAATAGTAGTTATATTAACTTAGACTATTACTATCTCTCTATCTCTACTATCTATATAACTTAAATCGTAGATAAATTTAACTAGCCGACCTATTTTTCTAATACTTTTATCTTTTGCTTTATCTCTACTAATATACTAGATAGATTCTTAGATCTTAAAGATAAGTACCTAATAGACTTATCTCTAGCTATCTAACGTAAATAATTCTTAAAGCTGTCTCTAATAGTCTATAGTATTCTAATTTATATTAGATAGTCTAGTATATAAAATAATAAAACTTACGACCTTAACTCTTAGAAACTAAATAATATATTAGTAAGTAATATTAAAGTTAGTATTATAACGTACCTCTCTTATATACTTTTTAGCTTTTCTCTAAGACTATAAGTTTATGTAATAAAAGTTCGAACACTTTAAAGAGGTATTATTAAGTATAAGCTTAGAAGACTCTTCTTCTCTATAGCGCCTACGAACTAGCGAAGAGCCTCTACTAAACAGCCTAGTTTAATAAGATAGAAATCTTCGTAGTAGGAGAAGCTATCTTACACTTTAGTAAAAGAGAGTATATTCTAGTTAAGGAGAGTTTTAGGCTCGTCGTCTTATTTAGAGTTAAAGAGAGTGTTATTATCGAAAAATATTAGAAAATCTAGAGTAAAATCCTTATAAGTAGAAAGGAGTTATTTATTATAGTTAAGAAAGGTCTTTAATAGTATTATATTTAAAGTCTTTAGATACCTAGAAAAATTAGAAATCTTAGTATATTATATATTCTAACTTATAATAATTTTATAGGTTTCTTAAATTAATCGGATTTAGATAATAATAACTTAGTAAACACTAGTATTTCGTCGTTACTATACTAATGTTTTAAGGTAACCTTTAAAAGCTTAAGTAGACTACTTAGTAAGATAGTTATTATCTTATTTATTTTAAGGTAACCTTTAAAAGCTTATTAGACTATTTAGTAAGATAGTCGTTACTATATAAAAAGAGAGTAAGTCGTACTAACTTTTATATAGTATGTTCTTAATATAAGTTACTAATCTTATAGAGATTTTAGAACTATTATAAACTAGACTAATATAGTAAGATTCTCTAAAGTTATTCTATAATATAATTTAGGAAAGAATTAGTAAATAGTCTAAGAGAATATAAGAGTTAGTATACTATAAAAATTAAGACGTAACTTAAACCTTTATAGAAGGTTTAGAAGTTAAAGGTTAAGAACCTAAGAGTGTTTATATAAAGTAAAACTCTTAAATACTACTAAGTATCTAAAGAAGAAGAGTATAATAAATAACTAATTAAAATTGTCTAGAAAATAAGATAGTAATTAAGTCTATTTAAATATTAATTATTAAGTGACTATCTCGCTTAAAATATTTATATAGTAATAGCTATTATAAAATAGCTAGTAATAACTACTAGAATCGTTCTTTATTCTTTGTTCTTCTTATATTCTTAATTATAACATTTTCTAAGATAGTTAAGACGTTTTCTAAAAGATAGTAAGTAAGTTCCTAGTTATTAAAATAATAAGTTAACTAGTACTCTATTAATTATAAAGGGTTTAGGCATTTTTAGGCTGTCTAATTAATAATACTAGTAAGGTACCTTTAAGTCTAATAGATTTAGAAATATCTAAGAAGGTTCGAAGAGTACTTAGAGTGTTACTTAAGAATTTATAGAATAACTATAGATATATTTAATATCTTAGCTAGACTATAATAATACTACGTAAAGTATTATTATTTTAGCTTACTAACATTTAAGAGGTTTCGCTCTTTAAGGTTTTAGGAGACCTACTAATTCTTTCTTAGATTAATTATTCTAATATTATAACTATTAAAGAGATCTATTACTATAATAATAGAATTTTTCTTATTATAGAACATCTTAATATCTCTTTCGCTTAGTTAGAATTTTAGAAATATAATCTTAAAGAGCGAGAGATAGTAATAATACTTACTAAAGTACTAGAAACTCTACTTATAAATAAGATAATAGTTAATAGTAGTAGGTTCTAAAGGGCGTAGCTTACGTCTCTTCGCTAAGGCTTTGTTATAAAGACCTCTCGTAAGAAAACATCTAGTTATCTCTAGATAAAGATATTAAACTTAGTTAGTTTCTTCTATATATAACCTATAGCTTATACTTATCTACTTAATATAGTTCTAACCCCTTAAGAGCTTAAGTATAATAACTTATATAAGAGCTCTAAAGTCTTATAGGTTCTACTAGATTTTCTAATTTTAGTTAAAATTATTAAAGAAATAATACTATCCTACTATTACCTTACTCTAGATAATAATAAATAATCTAGAAACGTACTTAATTTTCTCTTATATACTCTTAAAGGGTCGTTTAAGAGTTTAATAAATGTAAGTAGTAACTATTTACTATATTAAAAATATTAGCTAATTAGACTAGTATTACTTTCTTAGGTAAGCTATATCTTTAAGAAGACTAATTTCACGTATCTATTTTACTTATAAAGCTAAGCGTAAGTCTTAGAATTCTAATAGCGAAAAGAAGTAAGTCTTTAACTTCGATTTTATTATATTAACTTAAGGATAGAATATTTTTATATAATATACTTAAGATTATAATAATAAATAATTAAAATTTATAACTAGAAGAAGAACTCTTTAAACGTAAACGTAAGAAGAGAGAAGAGTAAAATAAGTATTTATAATACTATTTCGTATAATATTAAATACTAAGTAAGAAAGATAAAAGAATTATATTAAATATAAAGAGCGCTAATCTCTTTAGGTCTTATAGAGAGACCTAATCTATTATAACCGTTCTTATAGTATAGTTTACTCTACGTACTCTTCTTATTTCTTAGTATACTTATAGTAGTATCTATAACTAGTCTATCTTATTAGTCTACTCTATACTACTCTATCTTAAAATAATATAATAGAAGATTCGTTAGTATAGAGTATACGAGATTCTAGATAGATTAGTTATATACTAGATCTATACTAATTCGACTTATAATATCTATCTTTACTAGCTACTAAGATTTATTATCGATTAAATAGTATACTATAACTCTACTCTATTAGCGAATAAATAGAGCTACCTTAAACCTAGAAAGTTAGTCTAATTTATAAGCTTTCTTAACTAATATATTCTTTCTCTCTAAAGCTCTCTTATATAAATTCCTTCTTTTTACTATTATATTATACTAGAATATATAGAGAAATAAGATATCTTATAACGTCTTATATATATAGTAAGTTAAGAAGATTATCTTCTAGCCTTCTAATACTTAATAGTATTATTACTTTACTATTAGAATTTAAAGAGGTACTATCTTATTATCTAATTATTATAGGCTAGTAGTAGTAATACTATTAGAATATTAACCTTCTATAGAAATAGAGAGTAATTTACTACTATAACTAATATAGAGTTACGTAATATTAATTAACTAGTACTATTTAGCTTATAGTATAAATAATTTATTAGTAATATTAAATTACTAGTACTACTAAATTTATACTATAAACTAAATAGTACTAGTAAGTAGTTAGTATAAAGTAGCTATAAAGAGGCGTGAGATTTATCTAATCTAAACTACCTAAGTCTTATATTCTAAAAATAAATACCTCTTAGCTCTATCGGGCCCTCTTCTTACCCCGGCCCTAGCTCGACTTAAATTTGTACTTAGTAAGGCCTTAGTAGTAGAGATTTATAAGAAACTAAATAAAACTTATATTATATTTATAAATACCTAGTATTTAATTAACGGTTTTTAAAGTATAGTTAGTTATATTTATACTATAGTCGCTAGTATAATTATTTAAGTCGTTTAATACATTTATTAAGTTCTTTAATTAACTCTAGAGGAGCTAATTAAGCTTTTAAATATTAGATAAATAGGTAGGGGACACTTACGAATAGAACTTTAAGTTATTAGTTAAAAAGATCTTATAGTCTCGTTTAAAATTATATTTAGGTAGTCGTAGTCTTTATTACCCTACTTTTAAAGCTTTTTATTAAGAACTAAGAAAGTTAGCTTATATTAGACGAAAATAGTATATATAACTATATGTCGTAGTTAGGTAAATTAAGTATTCTCTTTAATACGAGACACTATAATAGAGGTCTAGAAATTTATGTTCGCTTAGAAGATTTAATTATTATAGTTAAGTATACTTATACCTACTAGCTTAGAAGCTTTCTTAGTACTAGTTAAAGAAGTTTACGTATTATTTTCTTTAGTTCTACGTATATAATTAGTTCTAGGTCTATATATATATAACGTAAATATCTAATAAGAAACTAACGTATCTACCTCTTTTTAGTAATCTCTATTAGTCTTTATACTTTAAGCCCTAGTCTTTTATAGAGTTAGTATATAGTTTAATCTTCTTAATACTTAGACTTATAGAGAGAGAGTTTTTACTTATTATAGATATTTATTTAGTCTAAAGTTTAGAGCTTATATTATAGTCTAATATAAGATATAAAAGAGAGTAACTAATAGATAAGAGTTAGGTTTTATACTAACCCCTCTTATATATTTAGATCCTTTATAGTCTCTACTAGTAAGTCTATCTTACTAATTTAAGAGTCTATCGTTTTAGTAGTACTACTTCTACGACCGTTTTTATTTATAACTATATAGTTATTATAAATACCTATACTATAACTAGTAGCTTAAACCGAATAAGAAATTATACTCTCTTAAGATAGTTTAAATCGCTAAGATTAAACTATAGCTTCTTACTATTTATATCTTAGAAAACTATAAGTTAAGTTTCGCTACTTATATATATAGGGAAAGCTCTCTAATCTTTAGCTATTCTTTATAAGAGACGGGTTCGAGTACTTAAAATAATTACTTATCCTTAATAGAAGTAATTAAGAATATATCTAGCTCTTATTAATAACTCTCTACTACTATTATCTATAATATTATAGTATTATACTATCTTACTTAAATAGTAATAGCTCTTTCTTAGAGTAAATTTAAAAGAAAGAAGGCTAGAATTCTAAATAAAAATTCTAGAAAGTCTTCTATTAAGTCTATAAGTAGTTTTAAGAATTTATATAAGGCTTAGTCTTAAAACGTATAAAGCTATAAAGCGACAGATCTAGAATAGAGGAGGCTATATATTTCTAACGATAGCGAGACTTCTAGAAGCTTATAAGTTACGCTTTACGTCTTCTAGTACGGTTTTTATAGTCTTATATAAAAAGCTACTAAAGAAGTATTACTCTAGTACTATACGACTTTATTTTAAATAAATTTATAATTTAAAGAAAGTTCTTATACTTATTAATTTATTTATAATATAACCTAGATACTTCTATAATACTTAAGCGCTACCTTCTTAGAGTCTTTTCTACTCTAAAAGAGTTATTTATAGATTTAAATAAGAGTCCTAGCTTTATTAATATTATATAGAGATTATACTATGTTTAAGATAAGATACTAGGATTAATATCTTTAAAAACTAGAAAATAAGGTAGTTAGTTATATAAGGTTAGAGATTCTAATAATTAGATAAGCCTAGAGGCTCTATTTAATATTACTATATCTAGTAGGTTTTAGAGCTTAGAGAAGCGACCGAGTAAATACTATATTTCTAAATGTCTTACGAGATATAATAGAGCGAAAAAAGTTATAGTATTATAAAGTTAAGAATAAAAACCGATTAATTAGACCTAAGTTAGAGACTTAGTATATTATCCCCCTTTATCTAAAGCGTCTCTTCTTGTTTTATGTTCTCGTCTAGATACTAAGAGTTCGCTTATTTTCTGAGAGCTAAATAGATCTATTAAGGTAACACGTGAGCTTATAGCTATAGGCTAGATTTTAAGCTCGCTCGTTTCTACTTTTATAGTTAGGTATTCTAAACTTTATATTAAGTTTCTGTCGTTTAATAAACTATTCTATTAGCTATAGAAAGCTACTAATACTCTAACGAAATAATCTATTAAACGAAAATTAGAGGTTAACTCGATTTAAAGAATAGTATATATAGAACTTAATTAGCTTCTAAAAGCGTTTATATAACTCGTAGAGATCGTTAGAGGATAGGAATTTAAGTAAAGATTTCTAGTATAGGAACTACGTAAAAGGGTAGCTCGTTCTAAGGCTTTATATAAGAGTACGACCGTCTAGACTCTAAGATATAATTAAACCGTAGTATATATACTACCTATCCTTAAATACTAAAGGTTCGTCGAGCTTAAAAAAAAATAATACTATCTTAAAAGCTCTAGTAATACCCTTTATATCGTCTAAGTAATAGTAGATCTAATTACGAAGATATTATATCTTATTAATATTATTAATCTACGGCTTCTAACCTATAAGAGGTAAATTAAGTTAGAAATACTATTTCTTTTCTTTCTTATTAAGACTATACTAGTAATCTTTCTAGCTAAGTTAGCCGTTAAGTAATAAAGACTATATAGAAGCTCGATAGACACGAGCTAAGGCTCTATCTTATAGAAGGTTTTAAACGTTAGAAGTTACTAGCGATAAGAGCTTCTACTAAAATCCCGTTCTAATTAATAGTACTAAGTCGTAGTCTATATTACCTTAAATCTAGCGAACTTTATACTAGCTAGGTCGGATAGGGTTATTATATTTTAATTTACTATCTTAAAGTATACTAAATAACTCGAGATACTTTAGTATAAAGTAACTAGCTTAGTTAGTGTTAGTCTCTAATTATAATACTTTATTCTTACGTAGAGATAGCTATTATATATCTCGTACTAATTATTATTAGTAAGTATAAAATAAACGACTAAGGAAACTTACGCCTTCTAAAGTAATATCTTATCTATCGTCTTCTTAGTACGAAGGTATTTATACTCTAGTGTATTAGTCTTAGTAGAATATAAGAGGTATTAACTTACTTAAATCTCTACTAGAAGAGTTATTACTATTATAATTAGAGATTAGATATAACGTAATATCTAATATTATTATTACTATAACTATAAATTTAATTTTAAATAGTCTTAATTTTACTAAATTAAATACTCTATCTAATTCTAATACTTTCTTTAGAGTCGTTTCTAAAACAGTCGTATCGTACCCTCTATCTATAAGATAGAACGCGAAGATACGTCTAAGTATAGTATAAATAGAATACCTACGATCACGCTTTAGTAAGAAGATAATTCTTATAAATTTAAGAAAGAAAGTAAGATATTACTTTAGGGTCTAGTACTTAGTAAAGAACCTAATAGTTATAATACTACCTATTTAATATTAGTCTAGAGTTAGATTACGAAGCTAGTCTTACCTAAACTCGTTCTAATACTATAATTAAAGTACTCCTATAGAGGATAGAGTAGGTCTAGCGTCTTTTCTAGCTCTTTTATAAATACTAAAGAAATAATACCTCTAGAACCGCCTCTATTAATACTAAGGAACCTTATCTAATAGATAGGCGGTAAAAGTCTAGCCTAGAAATAGACCCCCTTCTAATAGAAAGGATAGATAGCGAGGTTATAATAGTACTTTATACCTTTTATTAGCTTACTAAAGATAGTAAGGTAATCGTCGTAAATAGTATGTCTATACTTTAAATAGTATTCTAGATTTCTCTAAAGATAGATAAGATAGATTAAGGTATACGATAATAATAACTAATATTAGAAATTTCGCTCTAAACTTCTTTAGTAAAGTATAGTAGCTAATTATTTACTATACTTTATATGTAAGAATATAGAGATAATATGTGCCTTAACGTCTATAGTAATTAAGTCGATATCTAACTAGTAGAAATTTACGTAGTTATATACGCCTAGGATATAGGATTAATAGTATAAGTTATAAAAGACGTTAGAAGAGTTAAATACTTTTCCTAGTTAGTTCGGCTCTATACGTAGATTAAAAACATTAATACTTACTATATATATTAGAAGAGAAGCTATTAAGAACGACTACTAAGGTAATAAAGTCTTAAATTATACTTATAGAAATTTTATACTTAAAACATAAGTCTATAAAGGTACTTAGGTAATACTAGAAGTTAAAGGAAATAAGATATACTTCTCTTAAGTATTAAATAAAATTAAAGGTCTATAGTAATACTATAAACTAACGTAGTACTATAGTAAAAAACTCTATAATATAAACTATAGAGAAAAGTGTATAGGAGTTAACTTTCTTAGTATAAATTAGATATATTTCGTACTATAGAGCCTCTACTAGCCTACTAAAATACTTGTAGAAAGAAGTTCGACTAATACCTAGTAGATTAATAACATTTAACGAAGAGAATAACTCTAAGAACTTACGATTAGAAAGAACTTTTAGACGAAATTAAAGCGCTTTAAATATAAAAAGGCCGCTAGGTATACTTATAACGATAAGTAATCGAGGACGAAGAGTATTAGAAAGGCTTAATACTAAACCGATTACTATTTACCCTACTAATATATCTACTACTTTATTAAGACTATCGTAATCCTAGGTAAATATATATAATATATTAATAAATAATAGAAATAGTCTAGCTAGAGTATAGTTAGCTAAGTACTATAGCTTTTACTTACTACTCTCGTCTAGCTAGCCTAGTACTATAGCTTTTACTCGCTACTCTCGTCTAGTTAGCTTATAAGATAATTAATCGTCTTATAGTAGGTATCTTTACCTCTTAACTTAACTTATATAAAATTAGAATAGCTATCTATAATAAGAATTAGATTCTTATCGTTTCGTATAGTTAGATAGAGGTAGATATTTACGATACTATACTTTTAATAATTTAATATAGTATTACTAGAATATAGAGCTCTTACTACTCGTACTTTAAACCGCTTTCTAAGAAAGAAAAGTAGAGACGAGCGTTAGTTTATTAGGTCTAGAAGCGAGGTTAAAATATAGTAAAGTCGATTTATTTATTATACTCTAATACTAGTTTCGTTCTAATATATATATAGCTAGTATTAGTAAGTATATAACGCTATGTTACTAATACTAGATTAGAGGGGATTAGCTCTCTTTTAATAATAATTTATATATAAATCTATTACCTACTAGCTAGGCTTAGAGTTCGATTATTTTAGTATATTATTAAGAGGTATATATACTAGATATATATAGGTAATACTAGTAAAACGAGACTAGTTAAATTATAATAGTTATAGGTAATTAATTATAATAATAAGCTATCTAGTAACTAAGCGAGGTAGATAAGTAGGTTAGATAGAGCGAATAGTTAAACTAAGCGAGATAGTATAGTTAAGCGATTATAAGTAAGTACTAGTAAACTACGAAGTAAGCGAGATAGTTAAGAGGTAATTAAAATCGAGATAACCTATAACTACTAGCCTTTAACTAAAACGCTCGCCTATATACTTAGTAACAAGTATAATTATTATATAATCTTAGTTAAAATAAGTAAATAGAGTTATTAGTAATATTTATTATAAATTCTATTTACTCGAAGAATAACCTTAGATATATCCTCTAAATTAAAGCGTAACTTAATAGCGTCTATCTTACTAATTTATTTATTTATAGTTCTCTATTAAAGACCTATTCTTATTTAAAACTTAAACGCCTACTTACTTATAGTAGTTTACGTATATAGAAAGTGTAAGAGAGTCGGGTCTCTTAAAGGTTACTTTTCGAGGACCCTAGTAGACAGAGCCTCCTTCTATATATAGGGGAGAAGATGTTTCTTAGGTAGAGGAAAACTTCGAAACTAGCCGGTAGTATATATGTTAACATCTCGATTTATTAACTATTTCTTATACCGCCTAGAATTAGTCGTCGTAAAAAGAGATAATAATAATATATTACTATACTATTAGATTTAATTACTATAAATATTATTAGGTGTTTATCTCTAGTTATGTTTATCTCTCTAAATAACTTTAAATTTTAGGGTTTATAGATTTAAAATAGAGACTTAACTACGTTTATAGCCTTTAAGTATTTCGACTAAATTATAGTTAGTTATCCCGCCTCTTAATTATTAGAGGTATATTACTAATAGTATGTTTAGTTATTTTATCCTAGAGGTAATTATAATCGATATAGAAGTAAATTAATAGTACTACCTATTATTTATCTACTAACCGCTTTAGGAGACCTAGAACTCTACTTTAATAACTAGATTAACGTCGTATAATTAACTATATACTTTCTAGAAAGTCTATAATATCTTAGTTTAAATTTATAAAGATATTATATTATAAAGTATTAATATAAACTCGGTAAGGTATTCTAGCTCGTAAAAGTATATATTTAATAAGTAGTAGAAAGAGTCTATCTCTAGCGATAACCTTAAAGTACTATATACGTCTTTAATAAAAGAAGTAAATATTACTAACGCCTACGATATATAGAATTACGTTAATAATACTAGAAGAGAGTTATCGACTATATATACTAAGCTTATATAAGAGATTTATAAGAATTAGCGACTTTAATAATAAAACTATAAGTATATAGAAGTACTAGTAGAAGTAGTATAGAACTATAATATAATAAGATACTACTTTAAGCTTATGTCGAGCTTATATTTTACTCTCTCTTAGAAGCTTTAGAAGGTAAAATTTATAGTAGAAACTTTAAAAGCTATTATTTAAATACTTTATATATCCTCTCTTAATAGGCTATAGTAGATAGAAGGAATTAATTATAATTTTAATATTAGAAATCTAACTATATCTATTTATTCTATAGTCTCTCTATCTCTTTTACCTTCTACTCTTATATCTTCTTTCGCGCTATCTAAAATCCCCTGTAAATCGTTAAGAAGATTAATAAGATTTCTAACTATAATTTTATTTAAGTAATCTAACTAGTATACTAAGTTATTAGCTAGGTCGATCGTAGTATTAATTTACTAAAGAACTTTATCTAAATCGCTAATCTTAATAGTTATCTACTAAGAATAATTAGTGTCGTAGTTATAGTTACTATCTACTTTAGCTTTCTTTAAACTCTAGGTACTATTATTAGAGCCTTAAATTTATAAACATAAATTAATATAGTAGAAAGCGAGACTTACTTCTAGTATTATTATCTCTAGATAAGAGACTTACTATCTATTTACGTCGACACTTATTAAGCTTAGTACTCCTAAGAGTCTCGAGAACATTTCTCGTTTTAACTTAAGGCGCCTCTATAGTACTAGTAGTTATATAGGCTCCTAATAAGAGTAGTAGGGCTATCTCTTTTATATATCTAATAGTTCTACTCTAAGTAGAAACTTTTATCTCTTCGAAGGTTTTAAAAAGATTAATAATACTATATAAACTAGTCTATTAAGAGGATTCGGCTTTGTAATTAGTAGACTAGTAATATACTTATAAACTTTTAGCTTCCGTTAAGTAAAGCCCTCTTATATTACTACTAAAGATCGCTATAGTATTATTAGCTTATTAAATATAGATACGAGAATAAATAAAAGTACCTTCTAAACTATAGCTTATATTCTATATATAGTAAAGCCCTACTACTATATAATAGAGTATATAAAATAGAAGGTCTTTATAGTTCTTTAGACTCTTATAAGCTACTTTACAACTAGCTAAGTAGTCGTTATTAGACGATTAAGAGATTAATAGACTAGAATTAAAGTTAGAAGACTTAAGCTATAGAGTATTATATATACTAGATAAAGTTACGTAATATTATTTAATTAGTATTATTTATATAGGTTCTTAGCGACGAAAGTAGAAATAAAGGTTTAAGAGAATTTTCTAGACTATAATTATAATATAGAAGGTAGAGATAAAGGTTAGAGAAGGACGAAGTACTCCTTTATACTTTAAGTAGCTACTAAGCCTAGAGAGAGCTCTCTATTATTAGTCTACGAGTAAGAGTTACATTCTATATTAGTATATATAGAAGAACTATACTAGAAATAGATAAGGTAGAGACGGTCGTTATCGCTTATTAACTTTAGAAGTAAATTATAAATATATTAGTTATAAATAAGAGTTAGTATTTATTATACTATTAAGATTATATCTCGCTTAAGAAGTGTCTACTAATTTTAGAGTTTAGAGGCTTCCGCTTTCGTAGTTATAAGTACTATCCTAGAATATCTCTTATATCTAAGAGGGCTTAAGAGTAATAAAAAGAGACTTAAGAGATTCTTTAGTAAAGTATTTTTAGGCTTTATTATTACCTCTAATAATAGTTTAGAGAGTATAAAGGGGTGTAGCTAAATCTTTTTATATCTATACGAGATAAATAGCTACTATGTCTAATTAAGTTACTACTAAACCTACTATAATAATACGATATATCGCTAGTACTTAGCTAGTCCTATAGAAGAGGGGTATTATCTCGCTTTAGGCTTAGAATCTAGTAATTCTAAGCTATTTTCGACGGTCTATCTTACTATTAACAAATCTTTACTCCTAGGATATAATCTAATATAATAGTAAAGTTAGATCCGATAGTAGGCTAACCTCTTAAGAGAGAAGTATAAGAAGTCGTCTTCTTTCTAGCTCTAAAGATAGATATTTATTCGCTCTTTTTATCTTATTAAGCCCTTAGCCCTCTTCTTAATTTAACTTCTTTAATTAATATAAATCTAGAACCGTAGACCTACGATAGATAGTCGAGTATAGAGATCGACTAGCTATTAGATATAAATTTTTACCTAGGAGTCGTACTATAGAATAATAATAATCTATTAGCTCTTCTTAATCTTGATACGTACTACTTAGACTCGAATACTAAAACAGTCTAATAGAGTATTAAGAAACTATATTTAGAAACCTAGTTTATAGTAGAGAAAGTGTAGATATATCTTATTAAAACTACCTAGTCGAAAATAAGCGCTACGCCTTCTATTACCGATACTAAGTTTTCTATATCTTATCTCATCTACTATACTTTAGAATTAGTAGTCTAGGAAATATTAGTAAGTAATACTAGAGGAGATAAGAATAAATCTAAACTAAAGGTCTAATTAATATAAGAGATAGAGGTATGTTTAGATCGTAAAACTTTATAATAAAACACTAATAATAATAAGAATTAACTTAGATATTTATAGTATAAGTTATAGAAAGGGCTTTTATTAACGATAGAGTAGTTAAAGAGAGATAAAATAAGAGCTATATCTTTATACCTAAGAAGGTTAGAGGATATTAAAAGCCTACTATAAAGTATTCTACGTACTACTAGTATTACTAAACTTCTTAAAAAGATTATAAATCTAAATAAAAATCTAAGAGACAGTAAATTTTCTTTCTAAAAGCGAGTAGTTTAGTTACTTAAAAAGTAAAAAACGAGCTTAGAGAAAGAAGATCTAACTAGGTCCTTAATTAAGTAGCTAGTTAAAAATAATAGTACTAGACTTAACGTAGTTATAGAGGGATAGTAGCCTATAAAGTAGTTAACTAATAATTATAATAATAAGTCTATTATAGATATAGCCTATAGGCGTTTCTAGTCTACCGTACCCTCTTCTCTCACGCTTTAGGATATATTTAAATTCGTACTACTAGTAATTAATTTAATAGACGATAATAGTATAGATATAACTACTAGATTAAAGGTAATCCTCTTATCTACTAATTAGAACGGCCTTAAATCTAGCGTAGCTAAGAGTACACGAGTACTTAGGTTATAACTACCTTTAAGTATAAGTAAGTACTTCTCTATAATATCTATAAATAAACTAATATATAGCTATAGATTCTAAACTAATATCTACTATAGTCTAGATAGTTTAGGCGGGCCTAAAGTCTAATTTAGCTAAGTCGAATACTAAGAAACGAAAACGCTTCGATACTAACGGCGACATAGTTCTATTATCTACTTTAAACTCCTATAAGTTATAGATTATCTAAATAAGCTTTTATAACTTATAATTTTAATAGTAGAAAAGTATAGTAGTACTAATATACTAAACCGCTAGCGACTATAGTAGAAGACTTTACCTAGAAAACATCTTACTAATAAAATCCTATAGATGAGTAGATCGGTATTAAAGATTAAAAAAATAATTAAGAAGACTAAGGAAGAACTTAAGGTAATAAAGAAAAAGAGAGCTTAGTTACTTAAAGAGAACGAAGTAGAATTACTATTAGCCTAGAGGAGAATAAATAAGTCGATTAACTTAAAAGAGTATTTACTTACTTAGAGAGCCGAAGATAAGAAGGTTATAAATAAATAGTTATTTAAGTAAGATTAATAAATCTTATATAGAACCTAGGAAGCTAAGATATTATAGTCTTAGTAGAATACTATATAATTAGAATTCTATCTATTTATAGAAGTAATACTACTATATATATATAATAATAATATTAGTAATTAAAAACCGTAAGTAAGAAAATCTAATATAAAGAGGAGATATATTAGTAAGAACTAATAAAATAAAATTAACTAGATCGATATAAGAGATAAATAAAAGAAAACGAGCTAGGGGCTTTCTAGCGAAAGAGCTACTTTAAAGTACGTATTTAGATACTAGAACTTCGCCTTCTTAAGTTTAAAGCTTTTATAGTAAATTCTTAATCTTATTCTAGGCCTTTAGAAACCCTCTCTTAGCGGCCGGCTCTATATTATTTAAGTCTATACTCTTTATTTCGTACTACTATTTCTTATACTAAAGTATTACCGCTCGATTAAATGTCTTTAATAATACTATAGTCTTAGTAGTAGAAAGCGGATTACTACTATTCTTAATCTTAATCTTAACCTTAGACTGTTTTAGTTTAGGGGTAGGTAAGAGTCGGCTACTAGAAGCTAGAGTTAGCGACCTGTCCTTTACTTTACGCTAGCCGTTCTACTATTTCTTATAACAAGCCGCGTACTACTTTATAGTCTTATAGATATAGGTATCGTATTTCTTAGTATTACTAAAGAGGTACTAAATCGAGGACTGAATCTTCTACTTCTTTTTAATAAGACTATTAATCTTCTATTTAACCTAAATTTTAAGACGTATAACTTTTCTAGTTTTATCTTTCTCTCTTAGTTCTAAGTCTCTTAAGTCGTAACTATAGGCTAAGCCTACGATCCCTAATAGCTTACGTCTTCTATATACGAATTTCTTCGCGACTTTTATATCTCTAAGTCTATGATCGAGACTAAACTAGTCGGTTTTATCTTCGTTAAAGTTGTTATCCTCTTTAGTAGTCGTAAAACGTTTATATTTTACGACGTTTAGAGGACTATATATAATAATAACTAGCTTTAACTAATCTTACTACCTCTATATAATAATCTTTCTACTATCGTTCTATTCTATCGCCTCTCTTACCTAAGCTAGCGTAAATAGAGCTTTATTATCGTCGGAAAACCTACTAATAATAAGTAGTTTAGATTTACTATTAGGCTTCGTTAGGTCGACTAGAGGCGACTAAGTAGTGTTATTAGCTAAAGAATCGATAAAAAGTCCTCTATTATTACTATTCTCTTTATTCTCCTTCGCGTTTATAATAGTATCTCTATCGAGATCTTTATGTTCCTACTTTAACTTCTTTAAATCTATCTCTTATACTATTAACTCTTCGTCTAATTTAGTAACCTTCGCTTTTAGACTTTTATACTTTACTTTCTCCTCGGGTTTAGTATTATTATTATAAGAACTAGAGAGCTATTCTAGCGTACGTCTCTTTATTATAATATTATTATAATACTAATTAACTATAGTAGTAATTTTTTAAATCTTTCTACTAACTTTATATTTACGTATATCTTTAGTTATTAACTTAAGAGGTTCTACTCTACTACTCGTGTTTTTAGGTTTTATATCTTTTCTTATCTTAATTAACCTTAAACTTTAGTTAAACACGAGGTTAAATCTAAGAATATATACTATATTATTATAATACTATAATAGAGGTTAATACCCTCTAAGACTAGGTAGTTAAACTAATTAGTAATAAATAAAGGTTTCTTACTACTATTTATAATATAGTTATATAGCTATTAAATAATAGATAGCTCTACTAGGAGTTATTAGTTAATAGTTAGATCGCGTCTATTCTAAAAATAAATAAGAGTTTCTAGGAATATTTTATAAGAGTAAATCGCCTCTTATTATCCTACTTAACGTAATAGCGATATTATATTAATAGTATAGAGCCTCTAGAAAATAGTATATAACTTATTTAGAATATTAGAGTACTTTAGTAAGATAAAGAATCTACTCTTAATAGTACTTTTACTAATCTTTCTTCTATATTCGCTAAACTTTAGAAAGAAAGAATAAAATTATTATAAGTATATTAGAACGATAAATCTTTAGTTACTAATATCTAGGTAATATAGCCTTCTATTATAGACGATCGCTAGTACTATCGCTAAGAGGTAGGCCGAGGACCTAGGCTACACGTTAACTATCGAATATATATTTATACTCTTCTTAAGCCTTCTTATTAATATAAGATTACTACCGTCTAGTTCTACTCTTAGTAATATTCTAGCTAGTACTAGCTCTAGCTTAGTATTATATAATAGTCTACCTATAATCGTAGCTATCGTTCTACTAGTCGCTATAATAATACTATAGCTTAATTAATAGTAAGGATGTTAGAATAGAGACTTATTTATTTAGAGGAGGATAATATTTAGTTAAGGAATAAAAATATTAATTAACTATATTTAGATTAAATTAAGAACTATTTTTAAATATATCTAATTAATTAAGTAATTAAGAATGTTCTAATTAGAGCTATATTTATAAATTTCTATTAAATCTACTAAGATAGAATTACCTTAAATATTAGATATTAAATATAATCTATTAACGTATCTATAAAATATTATACTAATCTCTATATAGACTTTAGTAGACGATTTTTAATCTCCTTAAACTTCGTATATTATTTATTAATACTAAAAACGATATACGTCTAACTCTTCTTATATCTTTTAACTAACTAAGGACGTTATAAAGCTCCTCTAGCCCCCTAGCCTAACCTAGGATAATAAATCTAGTAGTAGTAATTCTAGGGTCTATATTCTAAGTGTAAGAAAGGTAGACACATTTTTTAAAGTATTTAATAGACGTAAGGTTACGTTTACTTTAGAAGCTTTATTATTTACCTAAGAGGTAGCTTTATAGTTTATAGCTATTTTAGAAATTACTAAATTATATTACTTATAAGAGTTAGATATTAACTAGTTTCTTTAGAGTATATTTAACTTATAATATCTTCTTTAGTTAGCTATACTAGTTTCTTTATATTTATAAAGGTATAGAATTTACTATTCTTCTTAAAGAGAACAAAAACGTTCGTGTCGTAGACTAATCTAGTATTATAACTCTTTTAAAAGTAATTATTCCTTCTCTTTTAAAACTACTCTACTTTAGCTCTCTTATTTATAATTAGAAATAATACTAATAGAGATTTCTAAGATAAACTTTACCTATTATTATACTAGTAGTATCTATAAATACTCTCTCGCCTCTAGCGACGACTACTTAAATAACTATTAAATAACTATTAAATAATTACTTAAATTAATTACTTAAGTAACTATTAAATAACAATTTTAGTAACCTCTTAAGTAACGGTCTCTTAGATAATCACCTCTATAGTTATATAAGTCGACTACTAAGGGCCTTATAATACTAATAGTTGTGATTACCTCTAGGTAGTATAACGCGGTCTCGGCGTCTAAGTTAGAATTTTAACTTTACAACTTTCGAATTTTCTACTTACTAATAATTATGTCGTTCTTATTATTTATACGTCTAGTAGTTTCTAAACTTAGTTAGATAGATATACTATCGTAGTATTCCTTTATTTCTACCTATATCTTTATATTATAGCTTTTATTTCGTACTATCTATTATATAGTTACTTCTAAGTAGCTATTAACTTCTTTCTTCTTCTTAAAGTACGCTATATATCTATATATCTTTCTAAGGATTCCCTTTATAGGGACAGCGACACGTCTCGAGGTTCTACTTATATCTAGATATATTATTATAAACGTCCTTCTTATTATAATTATTAGAGTAAAGTTAAGATTAGATATAGATACTTATACTACTATAATATTAATTATTAATCTTATTTTACTTCTATACAAGCTACGCTTAAGCCTTATAATAGAGATACTCGGGGTTTCGCTATAAACTAGTATTAGTAGCTATTAATAGTTAGATAGAATAGTAGTCGTAGAGATCTTACTATATACGATTATCTCGTTAACTAGTAGTTAGTTATTTAATTAAACGAGAATTAATACCTCTAGAGTTATAGTATATCTACGCTTTATATCTACGCTTACTACTATAAATTATTACTAATTTTAAATTATAGGAGAGCTCTACTATTAGACTTATTCTCCTTCTCTCGATCTATTTCGGGCGGAGGCTTTTCTACGAGTAGTTTCTTAACTTATATCTACTTCTCTTAGTTACTTTATTAATTACTATTAGACGTCACGTATTCTTAAAAAGACTAGCGAAAATCTTTTTATAGATCGGTATATGTCTATAGGCTGTAATAATAATAGTTAACTAGCTAATGTTCGTATTTAGAAATTTTATTATTAGTAGACTATTTATAAAAGTAGTAGTAACCCGCCTTTTAAGCTACTATCTATTAGAGAATTCTCTTATAGAGCTATCTACTATATTATAGGTTAATATTACTATACTAAGAAAGTAAAGGATTAGAGCTAGTTAGTACGTCTTCCTTTTAATCCCGAAACTAAGGGTCTTAATAGAACTACGAGAACACCCTTTTATAATTTCGTAGTAGGATTAGAGCTAGAAAGGATTAACTATCTCTCTCTTAGTAAAGTTAAGAACAGGCTTTACTACGTAGTTAGATAGGTATACTAATAAAGAGCTTCTAGTATTTATTAATAGACTATACGAGATATAATATATATTTAAAGACTATAAAATAGTAATTATATTTACTACTAGGATTAGTATCGCGGGCTATATTTTATATATTAAGGATCTTATTAGCGGATATAATAATTACTAGGTAAGGACCCGTCGTATTCTTCTTATCTAGTAAATAAATAAAGAGAGTAAGTCGAGGGAAGGAAAAAATAATCTTTCTATACTATTCTAATCTTTCTTAGGTTAAGAGTAGTAGGTTAAGAATTAGATAGATAATCTCCTAGAAAGCGATACTAGATATATACGTTCACTTAATCTAGATTTATAAGCTTACTAATACTATATAGATTCTCGAGGTTCGCCTTTATATTTAGGATTATAGTAAGGAGGATTTAAAATATAGTAGTTATTTAAAGATTAAAAAAATCTTTACTCTATTAAATATTATCGACGTACTTAAGACTAAGTTTAAACCCTATAGAGGTAAGGTAATAGTCTTCTATAAGCGCCTATTTATTATACTATTAGACTAATAATTAACATTCTAGTAGTTTATACTAATTAAATTATAGCCGACGGAGTTCGTAAGAAGGTCTAATAGAGAATAAGTAAGAGAGTTCGTCTCGTCGAGCTAGATTTCTAGTTATTCTTACAAGAGACGGGATAACTATTATCTAACGAGATAAAGTTTAAGTATAAAGGATAAGAAGCTAATAGCGAATTTAGTAGAGTAAGTTCTTAGACTAGACTATAATATAATATATTTTAAGTACTATTTCGCGACCCTAGTTATATAACTAGCGATTTAAAGTCTTTCGAGCTATTATAGGATCTAAGCCGGCCGCTAAGCTAGCTTTTATTAGATTAACTTAACTTAATTAACTACTAAGCCTAATACTATACTATACTAAGATATAAACTAATAGCTAATACTATAAAACTAATACCGTAAAACTAATAAATATAAGATTATATATTTACTATACGATCTAATAAGATAGTAACTAATTAATTACTTATCTAAGAAGTCGATAACCGCTTAATTTTCTACGAGTTTCTAGTATACTAGTATCTTACATTTTAATTAAACTAGCCCTTTTTAGGTGTTATATAATTTAGAAAGTAGCTCTCTAATAAACTATTATCTTACTCTTATATAAATCTACTACTAAGTCTCTATCGTCTTAAATAATAATACTATAGCGTTAGTAGTACTACCTTTATAAAAATTCTTAAACTATTAGTTTCGACGATAGTACCTATAAGCTCCTTAAATGCCTCTATATATAATACCCTAGTTACGAAACCTAATTAGTTAATTACCGATTCTTAGGTAATTAGAAGAAAATTTATTAATGTTCCTTAGCTAAGGTAGAACGCTCCTAGAGCGTTAAAAGGTAGACGAGTAAGTAAAGAAATAAAGTAGTACTTTATAACTACTAAAGTGTAAGGTTACTATATTTATATTTAAATTATACCCCCTCTATATTCCTACGCTATATAGTCTATCTCCTAGAATTCTATCTATTCCCTCTTTACCTTAAACTCGTGTTACTTAGAGTTCTCTAACGTATTCTAAAGCTAGGCTATTATATCCTCTAAACGGCTAATATTATAATTAAGAAAATAGACGAGAAATAGCTACTAAGAGAGATTATATATAGCTTCGCGAAACCGATATAAATTCTTAAATACTTACTAATAAAATTAAATCTCTTAGTATTAGTAGCCTAACTCTCTCGTAAGCTCTTCGACACGAGTAGATAAGTTTAAGAGGGGATCTTACTTTACGAGTTAAAGCTGTTACTAAGAGAGTTTAAGTGTTAAAGTTGACCTATTCTAAAGGTAAATCTAGTAGTCGAGATTATTAATACTTAGGATCTCGGAGTACTTTAGAATAAAGGGAGGGAGTACTCTCGACCTAGAGTGACCGTATAAATGTGACGACTAGGACATCTCTAATTAAATTAGCTAAATTTAATTTAACTAGAGCGTAGTATATTAATCTTAGTTAGAGTTATTATACTCTTACCTAGACTAGTAGTTGTTTCGACTATTACGTTATAGATACTAGTAGAAAACTAGTATAAACGACTTACGCTCGACGTAAGGTAATTAAAAAATAGAGTTAAAGGTGAACTTAATACTAGCCTAGTTAGCGACTAAGAAAAATAGAACATATATATATATAGTTAAGAATAAATAATTAGGTCGAATTCTAAGAGAAGAATAATAGGTGTAAATATCGTACTTCTTAATCTTAAATTAAGACTTTATTTTAAACTAACGCTTTATAACATATATCTAGAAAATATTAAAACTAGTACGACCTCTCTATCGAAGGGCGCCAGTCTAGCGATTCGATTAATAATTACCTACAAACTATATTTATCTTAATAATAACTCCTATATATCGTTTTATACTATTTTCCTACCTTTAGTAACCTACGTAGACTCTATACTACTAAAGACGTTTTATGTTCTACTTATAGATAGAAATCTATAAGCGGGTTTCGAATAGTTTTACTAATTTGTGTTTAAACTTTTAGTACTAGAGGCGCGAGTCGTAGTCTAACTCTCGTACCTACCTAGCTAATACAATCTAGGAACTAGAGAGTAAAGGAGTTACGGTTTTAACTCGCTCTTTTCTCTTACGAAAAGAGATATACCGCTCTCTATTAAGGTACTCTCGTTAAGTCTTAGTGTCTCTTAATAGATTATAGCTTTAGGCGCGGTTATACACTAGCTACTAAGAATGTCTATAGTCTCGCTACTTAGTATAGCCTCCTTAAGTATCTGTTCGAGTAATACTATTATCTCCTTTTATCTCTTACATTTAAACATAAGAGCTTCCTAAGATACTTAGTAACTAAGACGTTCTTTATTAAGGATCTTCTAGCTAGTAGATAGAGACGTTTCGTACTAAGCGAGAGTATTATAGTATTAGTATATAGTTATTTAAGCTTCGTAGAGTTTCTTCTCTAGCCTTCGTACGTAGTTATCTACTATTTCTACCCTTAGGTAGAAGTCTTATAAGAAATCTCACGTTAACCTCTCTATATATACTTTATAAGAAGTAGTAAATACCTAATAGCTATTAATAGCTATTCTCGCTTACGTGTCTAAAGTACTTACTAAGAGGACCTATTAAGACATTAAGTATACGTTTAAAGATACTAATCGCCTTAGTAGTACTAATTGTACTATAATTTAGACCGTGAGATTTAAACTATCTCTTATATATAGACTACTCTTATAGCTACTATAGCTTAGTTATATTTAATTATTTATTATATTACTATATAAGGTCTAGTTATAGTATTAAACGTTTATAATTATATAATTAACCGTTCTACTACTTATTAAGAGGCTAGATAAAAGAAGATATATTATTTAAGACATATCTATAGATAATTACACGTATTATATTTAATATACTATATACTATATACTCTAGCTTATATCTTCTTTATTAGGTAAAACCTCTAATTTTACTATATAACTTCTAAGATAGTCTATATACTACTTTAATACTAATTTATTCTTATTACTATACTTTAATTTCGATATAACGTCCTTTTCTACTATTAATTATAGAAGTACTACGTATAACTCTAGAGTCTAGGGACTAGCTATATATTATCGAGCCTTCGCGAGAAGAGAATATAGTAGAAGAAAGATATCTAATTTAAGAACACTCTAGTTATACTATACCTAACGAATAATTAGTATCTAAGAACTCTATAAGAAAAAGCTATCTCTTACGAGCGAGCGGTTATAGTTCTATTAAACTAGTTTCGCTAGCTCTATCGAAACCCTAAAATTAACTATTATAATAGTTAGCTTAATATTAATAGAATTAAGTATTATACGAGCCTTTTAACCTTTTTAGTAAGCCTAAATCTTTTATAGTCGGTAGTATTATCGGAAATCTAATACTAGCTTTTCTTATACTTAGCTTCTATAGATAAGAGGAAGTACTACACGAATATCTTAGTTTACTTAATAGGCCTAGGAGTCGTAATTTCGTTCTTACTATAACCGGGGTCCTCTTTTAGCGGTTACTTATATTAAAAACTTACGTGAGCTTCTTAAGCGTAGCCCTCGGTAGTTTATACCGAGTCTAAACTAGGAGAGCTTTCTCTATATCCCTCTAGGTAAGTCGTTAATTAGATATAGTATTTATAGAAGGTTATTAGCGACATCTTAATTTAGGCGACGTTCTTAAACTATATATAATAGTATAATAAGTACTTCGTAAGGCTTATAAAGCTCTACTTAAAAAACTTATATAAAGCTTACCTAACCCTTAGTAGTTTATACTAAGTCTAAACTAGTAAAATTTTCTTTATATCGCTCTAGGTAAGTTATTAATATAAGTATCTTAATTCGGTAAGGTTTATAGACTTCGAACATAGTACTATACTAAAGAACCTTACGGCTAGTTAGTACTATCTATAATCGAAGGGGTACTACCCTACCTCTAGCGAGATAGTAGATAGTATTTACTAGATTCCGTCTTAGAGCGCTCTAACCTAAACGTTATAGTAGATATTTAAGGTCCTTTCTTACCTAGCTAATATTAAGGTAGTATAGATCCTCGCGATAATATAGAGAACTTTATAGATAATAGTAGTTAGAGAAATAATTTTAATAAAGCCTATTCGAATATTACTTTCTAAGACGACCCTATGATTTTCGCGGATATAGAGCTAGTAGGGGCTCTAGACTCGTAGTCCTTTATAAACTCTAGTATTAATAACATAATCACGACACCCTAGGACTTCTAGAATAGTACTTTTAGAAACTAAGAGCTTTTATTTTATTTCGATACTAAGATACTTTCGTTAAATAATCTTACTTCTCTTAAGAAGGTAAATAAAGATATTAAGAAGAAGGTAAAAGAACTCTAGAACACGTAAGTTACTACATTCTCTTTTTTTAAACGCTTACTTACATATTATAGGTTTAAGGAAATAAAAAGGTACTAAAGCTTTTCCTAAGCTAGCCTATAGACTAATAATACCTAGGGAGCTAGTAATAGTAAAAGGCTAAGTTTAGATAGTAAATTCGAAACTATATACGATTAAATTTAACTATACGTAGCTTCTATACTAAACGCTAGATATAAGCGAGACTATTAGAGTACTCTTAAAATAGCTTATAGAAAATATAGAAGCGAACATTATAGGTTAGAAAGGGAATTAGATAGAGGACCTCGGCTCGTGGCTAAATCCTAGTTCTAGGAGCTGAAATAAAGTAGAGAAAGTCGAGAAGAGCGAGGTCGAGAGATAGGTATTAAAGTTTTTACTTAGTTATAAAATTAGAGCGTAATTAATAGCTAGTAGAAAGGCTATAGTATCTACCTTAACTAGCCTATATCGTAGAATATATTTATACTACGATCTACTCGAATAGACTCTATTATACTTTACTTATCTCTTACCTAATTTAGTTTATAATAAGAGTTATATTCTAGTTCCTTTATAATAACTAATAACTAAAGCTATAACCCGTCTTATTATTATATATAATACTAGAGAATAACTTAGTATTATCTTAGTAATTCTTATCTTAACATATACTACTATAATAACTCTACTAGTAACGCCGGTTTATGTGACGTTAGTAGTTGTCGTAACTAGCTAGTTACCTAATAACGTCTTAGTATAAGTAATTACATTCTTAATTATTTCATCTAATATTTTTAATATACGAGTCTTTGTTTTCGGGAGTGTAAAGGTAGATATAGATGTTAGGAATCGGGTTTATAAGACAGAGTAGATAGTAAATGTTTAAGTATAGAAAAGCGGTATAAATAATCTTTTTAAAACCTGTAAACAGAAACTATATTATATATATATTCTCTAAAACAGTTAGTAAATAAATAGACGAGATTTTAATAACTCGAGAGAAAATACTATTCTTAGCTAATTTTCGTAAGAGAATATAAAGTAACTTCTAAAAAGACCGGCCCATAATTTTTTTCCGCTAAGGATATAACTAGTCGGCGTAATTAACTTAAATTAGTATTTATACTAAGATTAATTAGATAGTCGTTTACTTACTACCTAAAGTTAATAGGCGTTAACGACCTACCTAATAATAACCTTAAATAGGTCTTACTCTACTTAAAAATTTAGTACTATTAACGACTTACCTATAGCTACTATACCTAAGTTAAGGACTATAAGTTAACCGACTAGAAGATTAAATATTTAAATATAAAAACTGTTAAGACTAATACTTTCCTTCTTTACCTTAGACTAAAATTTAAATTCGAATAGAAACTACGTAATCTCTTCTAAATATAGTATACTACGATACTACTCTTTACGATCTCGGAATATAAGTAAAACGATAAGTCCTCTAGATAGAGAGTCTATTAAAATAATAAGTACTTCTTAAGCTATAGAGTATTATAGAGGGATATAGCTACTCGTAGTATTATATTAATAAGCTTCTTTAAGCCCGGTTTAAGGAGAGTAGCCTAGAATTCTTACTTACTAATAGAGATGTTTTATTTTAATAGAATAATCTCTGTGATAAGAAGCGAGTGTAAGAGGAAAAGAGACGTTTATTAGTTAATAATATAAAGTTTAATATAGATTATTTAATTAATCTTAAGATATTACTAGTTTAAGTAGGGCTTAGTATTAAAGGTAAGTAGGCTCCTTAAATCCTTCTAGAGCGTACTAATAGAATAGTAATACGTCTTATTACTTATAATATAGATAAACTAAATATCTTAAATTTAAACCTATAGATAGGTCCTAAGAATCTAGAGAGCCTTACGTGTCGTATAGCTTTATAGTTTCTAACCGATAATAATACTTTGTTATTAGATAGCGATAGTAACTATGTCGATAAAGAAGAGGAAATAGACGATAAGAGGGCTAAGCGTAAGAACGTGAAAGTTATACTCTTTAATAATAGAGATATTAATAAAGACGAGTCTAATAAAGAGTTAGGTGTTAAGTATAAAATTTTAAGTAAGGATAGATTTAATAAAGAGAGTAAAGATCGTAGTAATAGCTCTATTAAGTTAGAGGTAAAGACTAAAAATAAGAATATTAAATATCTTAGTATAAAAATTATAGACGTTAATAATAATAAGATCTCTAACTTAGAGCTCTAAAAGTTCGATTTAGAATAGATATAATTTATATTAGAGGCCTTAAATTTTATAAGCTTTCTACTAATACTAAAACGTAGTTTTTTAAGCGAGTAGGGTTTATTCGTCTAAGAGTAGGGTAATATTATACTATTAGAGATTAGAGCGACTTTCGCTTAAAATTACTTAAATTTATAACTATTATATAGGTCGTTAAGTAGGTAACATATATATAGTTTATTATTATTAGAGGGTAATAAAAGTATAGTCTAATAATAAGTACTACGGTTTAGTGTCGGTAACTTATATACTATATTATCGAACGTACTTAAAAGATTAACTTTAGAAGAGCTACTATCACTTGTCTCCCTTTAATTTCTATTCGACTCACGGATTTACTTCCTTACTATTAACGCTTCTATTTATTTCTAGTTATAAATAGTAAAATTAACGATATCTTTAATTAGACTACTAGAAAAGCGTAGAACTTCTAAGACGAATTATTAGCTACCTTCCTTCTATCGCTTATAATATCCGGAGTAATCCTTAGGTTAGGACTTATAGCGTACCTACTTCTTAGATAGAAATTTCTTAAGTACTAGTAAGGTTATTAAGAAATCTTAAAGATTACTATACTAATATATAGTTATTAACGAGTAAACTAGATTCTAGGTATATAAAGGCCACTTCTACTACATTTACGTATACTTCTCTTACTAATACTAGATCCTAAGTTAAAACATACGTCTAGGTTCGAAAACTACCTCTTCGACTAATATTTATAGACTATACTAAAGATTTTTATTCTTTTTAAACTAGTAATACTACTAGTACTTCTTTCGTTAAATATAATTAATAGTAGGAATAAGTATAGAGGTGTTTAAGGATTAGATCGCTTTAGCTATACTAATATTAGTCTTTCGTATATAGGAAGATACTAGGTTTACCTAGCGCTTATAATGTTTATTATTATTTTAGTCTATTATACTATTTAGAGAGAACTCTAGGATTATACTAGACTCTAGAGTAGTATAGAGTGAGATAGCTATAAAGGATCGTACCTTCTTCTTACCTCTAGATTAGCGAAGTAACTCTCTACTAATATAATTAAGTAACGTTTTAATTACGTCTATAATAGCGTATATAAAGTAACGATAAATCGGGATTTTTCTAATCTACGTACGAAACTTTACTACCGAGAGGTGTTAATAAGAAAGTTAAAGGCTATAGAGACTACTCTTATAGTAAAGTTAAATTAATAAAGAAAGCTTCTTTAGGGGGTAGAGAGTAATAATAATAACGATTATAGTACGTCTTTACCTCCTTAGATAAAGTATTAATATTATAATAGTCGCCTATCTATACGACTCCTACTCTTTCCGTAGTTACTAGCTATACCTCTTCTTAGGCCTCGCGTAAATACTATCTATTATCTACGTACTAAAGTTGTCTAATATAATCTTAAGATCGACTAGGATTAACTTTACCTAAACGAGTTTCCTCTAATAAATTTAGCGTTAGTTTATTTTAATAGAACCTTCTTAATACCACTTACGGCTCTAGCCCTTAAGGCTCGAATCCCCCCTATATAAACGATTAAGTAGGGAACTATAGTAACTAATATAATTTAACGTAATATGTCGATTAGCTAGTAGTAGTAGTTTATTTAAACATCTATTATTTATCTTCTTGTCGCCTTACTCACCCTTAGGTTTATATTCCCTATAACACTTATAGAGTTAATTTCTTAAATTAAATACCTAGTTAAGGTAGTACCGAGGCTAGGATAAATCGACTTAATCCTAAGTTAGTTAGTAGCGGTTATTTAAGAGGTTTTACCTCCTATAATACTAGCTTTAATTACTACTATAGTCCTAGTTATAATACGTCTACTTATAGATTTATAAGAATATTATTCGTATTAAGTTGTCGAAAACTACGTTTAGATCTACTACTATACGTTCTTATTTATATAGGTGTTCCTAACCGTTTCCCTCTTAGTAGGTATTACAACTATTATTAGAGAGTTAAGAGATAATATTACGTCGGCCCCTATAGTCCTTACTTAAAATCTACCGAAGGTATATAATTACTTCTTCTCCTACATCTTAATATACACTTTTACGACCGTCGTCTTAACTCTCGTAGATGTTAATAGGCTTCTATCCCTAGTCGTTCTCTCCCCTCTATTCGATAAGACGGCTAGAGAAAAGTAGGTAAGAGGCCGAAATTTGTTCCTCTAGAACTAGAGAACGTTTATACTAGTACTTACGAATATTATATACATAGGTTCGTTCCTTAGTTTATAGTTTAGGATTTAACTTATAAACATTTTCCTTTAGATATTATCTACTTAGTAATTACCTCTCTTATTCTAGTCTTTAGTATTATCTACTTTAGGGTTCTCTAGTTACTCTATCGATTATATCTACCGAAGCTTATAGATCTAGGTCTTACTCCTAGTAGACTATTTTACCCTACTATAATACGTTAGCTGTTTATAGGCGTCTACTTTATAGAACTATACTTAACTAGATTATTCTTTCTTATCTACGATAGAGATAGTAAAGCTATATATATTACGTAAGTAATAATTATAATACTCGCTATAGTATTAATAGGGTTGTTTTATTATATCTTAAACTATAGACGGAAGCTATATTAGTTACTATTTATAAACGCTATTAAGTAGTTAGTGTATTAAATTAGTAATAAAGGTAAGGTATAGTAGAACCGAAGGTATTAAGAAAAGCTAACGAGATTAGTAATTTCGTCTAAGATTTCTTAATCGGAGCCTTATTAAGATAAAGCTCTAGCTTCGGCTCATCCCGTCATCTAGATCCTAAAGAACGAGCTAGGTGTTACGGATAATAAGATTAGCTATATTAGAAAAGCCTTTAATACTATATAGATAAGTAACGAAGGCGCGTCTCTTAATACGTAAGGTAGGCTAAGAGTTTAAGGGGATCTTCTAGTTCGAAGGAAGGCTACCGATCTAGGTATTAATTAGATATAGCTTACTAATTTCCTAGATTATATATAGACCACGATTAGAAACTTTTCTATTATAGCCCGTGTATATATAGCGAGTCTAGGTCTAGTTAAATTTCCCTTCTACGTATACGAATATTTATCTACTATATATACTATAAGTATAGGTCTTTTCTTACCTCTATAGAAAATTCGTTCTATAGAAGGTAGTTATTTTCTCGTTATATAATATGTCTCTAATTATAATAATTATTTATCTTCACATCTTAGATATCTTTATTACCTTAAACTCAGCTAATAGATCGTACGAATAGTTAACTTTTCTTACCTAATTTTCTATATTTTTTAAATAAATCTACACGATAGGCTCGTCGCTAAGATTAGGCCTTCTAAACTCTATAGACTAGCTATTATTAAACGTATTAAGAGGCATAAACTCTCTAAGAAGCTCCCCTAAGATTTAACCTTTTTTATACGTAGTACTAACTACTCGAACGCCTTAGCCCTTCCCTAGCTCGTTACTAATTTAAGGCTAGGTCTAAGGTAAGTATAAGACGATATAACTATAATATTCTTAATCGTAGAGATCGTAGAGATTATATTAAGCCTCGAAAGGAGAAACCTAGCTAGGAGATTTAGGCTACTAGGGCTAGTAATCGGGACTCGGCTATTTATATTTCTTAATATTCTACTCGTTCTCTTCTATTAAATAGAACTCCTTTATAAAGGGAGCTAGCTCTTCGGTAGTTAATCGATCGAGTTCTAGGTAATTCTTACTCTCTTATTTAAATTCTAGAACCTCTATATTTTACTAAATCGACATTTAAAGGGTATTTCCTATTTAAAATAGAGGCGTAGACTTATCGAAGCTTAAGAGCGAGTAGAATTACTATATATTATACTAGTTTAGTTCGTAATATATATAGCCCGATATCCTTTAGGCGATTCTCCTATCTTCTTAATTTAGTAGAATAAGATATAAGAGGCCGTCGAAGTTACTACATAGCCTTTTCTATCGCCGTCCTTCTTTAAGGTAATCGTATAGACGTGTACGGTTTAGTTTCGTTCTCGCTCACTTTAAATTATCTATAAGCTCGTTAAGACTAGCTAGATCTATAGAAGTACGACTATTCTTTCTATTATCTATAGTATCGGCTAGCTTAACTTTTACGAAGCGGTTTAAGAATTCGGTAAGTTGTAATCTTTCCTCTCCGATACTAATAATATATATAAGTTATATAGTAGGCTTATTATCCTTAGTAACTTTAAAGAATAGCTTCGACCGGTCTCTCTAGCTATAGACTAAAATACGTAAGCGATAAAAGGCTTCCTTCTCACATACTACCTCGAAGAGGATACTAATCTTAGGTGTAACTTTAGGCTTTTTTAGTAGGATCTCGGTCTGTGTACTCTTCCTCTTTCTCCTAGTAACGGCTAGCTCGTTTAGCTTTAATATAACAGCTTTCGGTTTTATTTAGGTAAGCTGATTTTAAGCTATAAGCTTTTGTAGCGAACGTACCGCTTCGTTAACTTAACTTTCTTAAATCTAAATCTCGTAAGCTACTAACTATTGTTATATCTAAATCGTAAGCGTTCTAATAGTATAATTATACTTCCCTTTAGCTCTCTATTATAGTTAAAGGCGTTAGTTTACACTATAATTATATAGGGGTACTATATAGTGTTTCGGTTTTAATTATAGGTCTCGCTATATTAATAGCTTATAAATAGCTATTACCGCTAAGTATATATATACTAAGCGTCTTCTTAACTATTCTCAATTCTACTAAAATCTTAATAAGGGACTTAAAGAGTTAGGCCATCTAACTTAGCTACTTGTTTAAACGGCGAGTTTTATAACTACTAGTAAATAATGTTTTTAAATTCTCGACTAGTTTATTAAGTCGTTTCTTAATACTTTCGACTTTCTCTGCTAGATCTTCTATTATAAGAATATAAAAACTACGTGTAAATAGTTAATAAGTTATATTAAACGCTAGAGGTACTATACTAATCGAAAATTAAAATTAGCGTAATAGTCTCGTATTATCTCGTTTATAAGCTAAATTAGTAATAGACGCCTAGTAGAGATGTTTTATATAGAGGAAAGAATACTCGAGAATTTAAAGTCGGTAGCGCTTATATAAGTAGTAAATTTAACCCCTCCTTATAGTAGCTATTAAACTAATTATTAATCTATTAATATAGTACCTACCCCTCCTGAAATACGCGCTACTACACGCTTACTAGAAAAGGTGTAGGACGGGAGGGTTCTAGAATTTTCGTCTCTTAAGAGTCCTTTTATATTATAATAGTTATTACGTATTATACTAATCGGGCTTATACTTAGTTTACCTATTTATAGATTAAAGCCTTAGCGCTATATAAACTCTAATTTTTAGCTTTTAAAGTAAAAATTTAATTATTACTTATATTTAAGTAAAGTATTACGTTATTATTTGTAAGAAGCTAAGTTAAAGAAAAGTATTATTTATTAGTAACTTATTATTAGCTTTAATTAATAGTTTAAGAGAGTTAATCTTAATAAGCGCCTCTATACTTATCTACGGTCACTAGCCTTAGAAGTAGAAGGACATTTAAATAACTATTCTTTAGCTTACGATAAGTTAGATCCGGTAGTATAGCTAGATTAACCTATCTAATTACTAGTACTTTCTCTCTAAATAGAGATAGAAGAGTTAGTAAACATATATAGATAATACTAATATAAACCTTAATAGAGCTCTAATATCTTATAGGAACATAGTCCCCTACCTCTATAATTAGTCTCGTATATCGCTATTTAATAGAAACTTACAAGTTATATTATACGTATTTATAAACTTAATAAGCGATATTAGTTATAATATACTAACGATAGTAACTCTAGTTGTTTCTATATTAGAGAGAAGTCTTAAACTATTCTTAATTACTTATAGAAATTTAAGGCTAAATATAACTAATATATAAATTTTTTATTTCTATAATATTACGAGTCGTGTTAACTATAGTAATAAGAGGACGATAGTAATAATATCTAGAATAATATTAATAGTAGCGCTTATCTATCTAACTACATTTATATTAATATATCTAGGCGGGACTGTACTATTCTATCTCGTTTAAGTAGCGTAAACTAAAATATACTAGAATATTAAAGTAGTAATAAAAGTCGTACTATAAAGAATATTTACTACTATAGCGATATATATTACTCTTCTTAAGAGTCTCTAGGGGAAGATATAAAGGTAAAGATATAGTATTAACACTCGTACTATCGTCGAGCTTCTAAGATAAAGTATCTCGCTAAAGTAAAATATCTAAATAAGGTTAGAATAATCACGAAGTTAATAATAGTCTTACGTATAGAATATAAGTTATATTCTTAAACGGTATAGACTAGATATCCTATCTAATTTTATAATTCGTAACTAATATTATATTAGTAATAACTAGTATAGAAATATATAGTAAATTTATTAATATATAAATAATAGCTATTGTAGAGAGTAGAATTATAAATCTCTAAAAGACGTTATTACTAGTATATGTTTCGAAGCTAGGTAACTATACTATTATAATAATTATAGTCTAGTCGTTTATTCCGGGTTTTCGACTTCTTATCCTTAATAAGAGACGTAGTATTACGGCTAATAGAGTAAGAGAGACTCTAATAATTATAGTTACTAAAATAGTCTTAGTCCTGTTTTATAGTAGTAAATTACAGCTCCTTTCCGTGATATATTTAGTCGCTATTTAAATTAAGAATCCTTCTAACACTTAATATAACTAAGACTTACTAAGAGTTTCTTTAACTATATAAGTCGTACTTAAGTATAGTTTAAGAATATAACTTAGCTATTAATTCGTACATATATATATCTAAGTTACTAGTATCCTAGGTAACGTAAAGCTTAACTCGGTTATATATTAGACCTATCTACTTAGTATTAAAAAGGAAGGTTAAGAGTAATCACTTATAGTATATGTAGGTATAGTTCTGTTAGTAATATTTAATTGTACAGGAGCGGGCGCGATTACTATAGTAATTAAAGACATAGAACTTCCGGTTTTAGAGATGTCTAAAAATATGTGAAACGTGAGTATAAGTCGAAGTAGGTAGACTTAAATAATCGTATAGAACTAAGAATCGGAATACTTATAAATTTGTTTATAACCTAATATAATACGAGGTAGTTAATAAAAGCGGGGTAGTTACCGAAGCGAGGTACTAAAGTAGGATAGTAAGCCATCTAATAAAGGATAGGTTAACGACTATTTATTAAAGTATTAATTAGCTAATAATATTAGTAGAAAGAATCCGACTATATTAGAGTTTAAGTAAAAAGCTAAGGAAGAAGCTTCTTAAAATAGGGGAGTAGTTTAGTTTATAGTTGAAATTCTCTACTACTCTAAAGAGGACTCTTTACTATCGAAATCCCTCTTATATAACGAAGGGTTAAACGTTACGACGTAAAGGAAAATCTCTAAATACCTTAATAAAGTATAAATTTCCTCTTCTCTTTTTAATTTTCCTATATATTATTTTCTCTTCTCTTCTTAAATCTATAAAAGTTATACGATAAGCGTAATTAGTATACGTAATCTACCTCCTCCTATTAAACGTAAAATTTGTTAGTACTATACTTAATCTAAGTACTACGTTTTAAGATTATATAAGCTAGCTAGAGAATTCTTTTCTTTCGCTACTTAGTTATCGAAGCTACCTCGCGGTACTTCTCCTTCTTATTAATCTTCTTATTATTAAACTACTTCTTAGGGAAATACTTTTCTGTCTAGAGAAGATCACGTATTACGTAGTCTTTAGGAAAGAGTCGGACATTATCTTTCTCTAGTAACAGGAACTTATTGTCCTCGATATAAACTAGAGTCTTATAAGACGCTAGTAACGTATTAAGTATAGTTAATAAGAGATCCTAAGGGAAGTTAGGTTAAAGTAAGCTTATTACACTAGAATAGGTAGAAAAGTATAATAGGTACATAAGTGTAACGTGAAGAAAAGATAGTACATTTAGATTACTAATTCTTTAAAGAACGATTAAGAGAGTTTTATTAGAGAGGTGTTTAGCGTGCCTAAAAGAGACTATCGAAGCCGAAAAATCATCGGATAGAAGAGTAATTTTAATATTAGTATTAGCTAGCTCCTTCGATATAGCTATTATTAGAATATTATCTTTAGATATAAAACTAAGTATAGTAACACTATTAGTAACTATAATATAATATTCTTACTTTATAAACTTTCGTGTAACTCTTTCGATTTAGTTATTAAGAAGGCTAAGGAATTTATCGACAGTAGTTTTATATTTCTCTATAATTTTACTAGTAAAGAGAAGTTCATACGCTTTAATAAATACTATATTAAGAGGCGGGAGTCTATACTAGCCTTAACTATTTAAGTTGAGGATAGGCTTAAAGAGTATTAAGATTAATTCTCGAGCTAAAGTAAATAAAATCTCTACACAGAGCGACTTTAAGTAGTAGAATAGCTACTAGAGGGCATTAGGTCTTATAAGGATAGCTAAATAATAGTATAGTCTTCTAGTAGTAGGAGCCTTTTCTAATACCTTAGAGTACTAGTACTAAGTAACTCTAGTCTAGACTTTACGGTCACGGATATTATTATCTTCGATAGTTATCCTATATCGACCTAAGTCTCTAAGGTATTCGATCTAAGTATCCTTAAAGGCCGGTATAGTTTTGTAAAGTAGGGCTATTATAGAGTAAGCTAGGTAGATAAAGGCGAGTATGTGATTAAGCGAAGTAGGTAGGCGATACCTTAGAAGTTTAAGAAACGAATACATTCCGTGACGCTATATTCTTACTAGTATAGCGTATTTAGAGGCTAATCTACGTAGAGTAGGGCTTGCGCTAGGATACTAACTAGCGAGAAAGAAGTCGTAGTACTCGTAGAGGAGGGTGCAGTGTAGGGCTATGAGAGCTTACTACTATTTGTTATTTAGCTTCGGTTCGGCTCTAGAATATATCTAAGAGAGGGTAGCCTACTTATTATCGACTTCGATATATTTAGCTTCTACTATTACGAGGCTAGCGTAGATGCCCTTAACTTTAGCGACGAGTTGTTCCTATAAGATTAGTCTAGTCTCCGGTTATAGGATAATATTATATGTCTCTTCTTTTAGTTATAGTAGGGAAAGTTAAGTTGACTATAGTCGAGGAGCTAGAGGAGGGTTACTTTAGGTACTTTACTAATTCGGTAATCTAGGGTTTATGATCTAAGGTATCGTTTAGAATTAGGCTTTACTAGGTTTAGCTTATTATCTATATGCCTACGCTTAAGATTTCTAGGCCTAAATAGTTGTAATGTTTAAAGGATCGAAAGATAATCTTAATAATAGTACTTAATTAGGCGTTTAAAGTTTTTGCCCTCTAATATTAGGACGTCGTGACTTAAAGGTATTATGTCTTTAACTAACCTCGGAAGTAGATAGGTAAGGAGTAGAGGTAGGGCGAGGATTTAATCGTGTAAGTAGTAGTAGTAAAGCTAATTGTTCTCTAAAAGATAATATAGAGCCTATAGAGATCCCGTCGCTAACGGTAGCACGTTTCCGAGGTAGGCTATTATCCTCTAATATATCCTATATAATAAGATCGTCACTCCCGCTAGGCGTCCTAATATTTAAGGCCTTAATAGCGGAGAGGGACCTAGCTAGTAGGAAAGGAGCGGGGGTGCTTAGTAGTCGTTTAATCAGAGGTAGAGGTTCCGGCTAAGCTTTATTTACTTCGTTTAAGATAGGTTTACGAGGTTACGAGTTATCTTTACTAGGCCTTTCGACACATATACACACACATAGTTAGCCTTAGTTCTAACCTTAGATAACTTATCCTTAGGAACTCCTAAAGATGAGGCTCTACCGTAAGAGCTCTTTCGGAGGGTAATTAATTTACCTTTTCTTCGCCGACTCGGCCTCGTACGTTCTCCGGAAATTCTTTAGAGCCTCTTTATCTTCCGCGGGTAGCCGGTCTCGATAACTAAACAGAGTATAGGACCATAGGCTGGCTTTAGTACTAAAGATCGGCCGGTCTAGACAGAATACATAGGCCCACGAGGGGGTAGTCTTGTTTATATATCTAAGGTACTAGTTCTATAGGTCGTCCGGCCGCTATATCGTGTCTATATTACTACTATTAGTAAGATATAGATAAAGGCGACATATAACGAGAAGTTACGAGGTTAAGTATCGAGTTAGGCCGAGATGAGAAGATACTCGTGAACTAGAATAGATTAGATTAGGCTAGAGTTTAAAATGGAAAGGGAACTTACTAAGAGGAAGGGTTCTTACGTCAGGGGGTGGGATAGTAACTCCGGAATCGAACAGAAATTCGATAGGAAGGAAAGAAACGATAAATTAATTCTTTACCGCGGCCGAACGCCTACGATTAGATTATACTTCTTACACGACAGTACTTCTAGTAGTCTTTAAAGATGATTATAGGAATAACTAGTCTGTCGCGGGACTTAGATATAGTTATATAAATTTTTGAGACTCTTCTACGTAGTTCGCTAATAATCCGCTTAATTACCTTAATAGGCTGGCGTCACGACCCTTGTTACGAAACCTAACTTAGGCTTAGAAGTATACTAAACCTAAACCTCTCACCGAATTAATTATATATATTATACTAAACACTACTACCTAACACGATCTAGACTTTTTAGAGAAACATCTACCTAGATAGTAAATACCCCTTAAGGAAAGAAACCTAGCCGAGGTAGGTTTAGGTCCCGTTAGAGGAGGTTTTAGAGTAGGTAAATCACATAGTTTATTCTAAAGTTTCTTTTACTAGATATTCCTTCGCTCTCGTCTACGAACAGCGTGCCCTAGTAAAAGCTAAATAATGTTCTCCGATTATACTTATATCCTAGTAACTAGTTAATAAGTTCTATCTCGACGATAATCTATATATAACGAACCCCTCTTCTAAAAGCCCCTAATATCTTAATAATCGGTCGCGATTCTATTATCTACGATATAGTATTCGAAGTGAAGTCGGTGAAGGTAAAGAGAAAGTAAGATAGATAGACATATATAGTAGTAGTTACGTTCGAGCGTAAAGGGTATAACGGTAGGTCGTAGTACTACTAGATACTAGAGTCCGGTTTAATCCTCTAAGATTAGAGACGAGTACTCTTAGGGATCTTAAACTTTAATAGGCTGAAATTGTACTAATATAGATTAGCTTCTTTCGTCGGCCTTAGTTAGTATCTAGAGAAGGTACTTATAAGTTAGAGCCGAAGTTAAAGTAAGAGGGGCTTAATTTATATATTTAACGTAGAGAGTAGTAGAGGCGAGGATTATAGTATATGTATTAATAAGCTAAAGCTATAAGAAGTCTTTTATAGTTAATAAGATATCGTTAAAAAGCGTTTAATTTTATTTAAGAGACTTATAACTACTATATCTAGAGTAAGCTACTAAACGTATTTAAGAGATATAGTATACGACTTAGAGCTCTACTATCCGTTTAAATAATAATCGCTAAGAACGTTACGAAGGTATTATTTTTAGCTCGCGTATATCTTATACGAATTTTTATTACCTATGTAAACTTTGTCTAGATATTATTTAAGTTTAGCGATATTATCTACTATATGTCTACGCTTAAGAACAGTAGTAGCTGTCTATGGTTTTTGTTAACGTTCCTAGAGGAGATGTTATTAAAGACTAGTAGTTAACTTAGTAGTAAGTATATTATAACGATTAATTCGAGGTAAAAGAGCGAGTTATAGGTAACGTCCATTAGTAGTAGTTTAAATAATAGGTTAAGGTACAGATCTAAATCGATGAATTTTAGCGGTAGGCTTAAGGTTAGTCTTTATTATAAGAAAAGACTTATTATTAGAATCGAGTAATACTTTAAGTAATAAACTATTTATAGAGACAGGACGGGCTAGTGTTAATTATAACGCGAGAGTGATTAAAGATCGATAGGTGGTAAGGTTTAATAGGGTGTTAACTCGATAAAAGAAAGTCTTTTCGTTAATACTATCGCTTTCGCTTTCGTCGGAATCTTTCTAGTTATTATTAATTACGCTTTTATCGACATCCTTCTTATTCGTTTTAGACGCTACAAAGATAGAATTTAGTATAAGGACCGCCTATATCTTATTACTACACGTAGGAGACCGATATAGATACTAAAAAAGCCTTCTTTAAACTCTTCTAATATTAGTATCCCTAGCTAATCACTTCTAAATTCTTTATACGTAAAATGCGTATATAAACAAGAGTTCTATTAGACTATATATAGTCTCACACTATTTCCTTCTCCTTAGTTAGAAACTTACGAGATTCCTAGATTAAGGCTAAGAACGTACTTTATTAAACTTAACCTCCTGTTTAATATAGCTTCTCGAAGGATTACTAAGGCTCTAACCTAGGAAAATTCTATGAATTTTAATAAGCAGATAAATTGCTTACTAAAAGCAGTGAGTTTAAGAGAGTCGCTTTTAGAATTTAAGATAGTAAATTTAGTATTCGAGAAAAAACCTATCTTTTAATAGCGGCATTCCTCTGTCTTTATATAGATTCTTATTATTTTAATAACCCTATATAAACGTTAATAAGTTGTAAGAATAGGAGTCGAGGAGTATATTACTAGATACGAACTCCTATTATGTCCCTATTAAGAACGCCGATTCTATTCCTACCGAGGATATCGCTCTCCTCTATAATTAAGACTTTTTAGCCTTCTTACATAGATCTAATAGTCTATAAGACCGTTTCGGGTATTTTTTAGGGCTCTTTATAATTGTCTTAATAAAACCTATCGTACGAAATCGTTAAAGTCTCTAATTTGCCTTTAGTAAGACTTAGAGGTAAACTAGGAGTATTAGAATCACAGAAATAACCTTAAGAAATAACTTACTAGAACTTATTATTTTCGGTAGGTTCTCGAGGGTTATAAGCTCGATCGATACTACTATATCGAAGATTAGTAAGGTCTCCTTCACCTAGCTTTCGGGAAGGGTCTCCTTTCTCTAACTTAAACAAGCCTATACCTAGAGGAGTAAGTTTAATTAGGTCTATAGAGGGCAACCGTAAGAAAAGAGAGAGTAAGGTAAACTAGAGTATAATTAAACAGAAAATAGAATGAGAGGAGGACATTCGGTAAGTAGAATAAGACGGACGATATAAAGATAAGATAAGAAGGGCACTTATAGATTTACCTCGTTCTCGAGCTTCTTCTTATATTAAATTTAATCCCTAAGAAGTAATATTTACCTATAGCTTTATTATAGAAGACCTTTAAGTTTACGAATAGTAAATCCGATATAACACCTACTATAAGATACTGTTCGCCTATTAATCTATGCGTGAACTAACTAGGGACGGGGAATTCCTTTCCGATTTCTTACTAAACGGCATTCGATAAGAGATCTAGTTTAAACCTAATTCCTATACTCGAGGAGAAAGTTTATTAAGTTCGAGACGGAAGACTAAAATAATCTCTAGATAAAAATAGCCTATATTAAGCGTAAACTATTAGGGAGGACGAAAGAGGAAATACTATTATCTCTAGACTTTAAGAATGAGACGAAGTAAAGTATTATAGGAGGTAGTGTGTCTATTTCGCGAGGGAGGAGGCGCCGCCGAGTAGCTAAACCTAAAGAATCGTCTACGTATCGCCTATTCTTTAGGTTTAGCTTAAAAACACTAACGTTAACCTATTTACTAATATTAGGAATTCTACTATAAGCTATAAGGAACGATCTTAGTGTGAGCTCGATTATTAACGAGCTCTATATACTAGAGCCTAAAGCTAGATTAAGGGCTTTAAATAAATTGTGTAAGTAGGTTAGTTAAGATATTAGAATTTAATAGTCTTACAGGCCCGCTAAATGTTAAGTAGAACCACGAAATTAAAATATATCTAAAAATAAAATTCCTAAAGAATTCTTTACCTATCTTTAATCTAAAGCCTAGTAGACAAGTTCTTTTTATTAATAAGCCTATACTAGACGTAAAATTACCTACTAAATATACTTCCTAGAGTAAGGACATAGAGTCTTTCTAGATAATAATATCTTTTACCTTTATACTAAAAGATACTTCCTACCGTCCCTTACGATCTATCTATAATACAACTATTCGATAGTAATTAGAGGATTATAAATCTTATTTACGAAGTAGGTATATTACGTTATTTTAGTTCGACTATTTCCTAAAGAGATACCTAGGGAAAGGTTACGGTTACGATTAGGACTATAAAGATCTCGGTCGTAAGATCGCGGACGTTAAAACTAACGATAATTCGATTATCTTTACGCTTCGGTAGTAAGTAAAAGCCGGCCGAAGGTATACTAAGCTAGTAGAAAGGTTTAGCGACAGAATTCTCCTAATTATCCCTTTAAGTATTAGTAGGTTTACGTAAGAATAATACTTTCTCTAATATTAATCTTAAGCTAATTAAGTATAGACTCGAGTAAAAGCTACCGCTAGATAATAAAGCTTTCGAGACTTTTATCTCTCTACTTATTACTATAGGCTTAAAGAAATACGTAAAGGTAGAGCCTATTTTAAAACTCGGGGCAAGAATTCGAGAAAGCCTTCTTAAGAAGTGTCCTATATACGGTTTATCTTAAGTACCCTTAATCTTAGCTCACAGATCGGCTAAGCGGAAAGCGCGTTCTTCTCTATTACCACGAGCTTTATCTCGGAAGTCGAAGAAGTAGGTCCGGTCAGAAACGATTTCGATCTCTACTAGTTTACTACCTATACTACGTACGTTAGAGTAAGTATACTAGTTAAGAGACTTTAGGGTTAGTAATACTAGTAACACGTATTAGGCTAGCTAGTACCTCGGTCTAGTAACTCTAGAGGCTAGGGTAACGTATACCGATAATATCGCGGTCTATAATCCGTAGAGATAAGATTAAGACATAGGAGTGCCTTAGACTATATAACACGTAGTAAACTAGAGAGAGATAGAAGAAAGTAGTAATATAGCCCTACTAGAATTAATACCGAAGATAGCGGAAAGTAATAGTATATAATACTAAGGTAAAATCTTATGTTACTATTAAAGAACTAAACTAATCTAAACATATTAATCTAGGAGATCCTATACTTTCTAACCTTAGTGTAGAGGATTAGGAGAATTACGACGTTCGTATTTTAAACCTAACGCTCTTTAAGCTAGTACCCTTTATACTAGTACTATTCGAATCTAACCCTCTCTTAGTTATAGCTTATATATCGTTAGACGAATAGGGCACGTTAAGTAGTTTACTCTAATATAAGAGTAAAGCCTCCTCTATTATTCTTATTAAGTATTTGTTATAGATTATTTATAACTAAAACCGTATTACTACTCTCTAATTCTTTACTCTTCTCTAACTCTCTACTCTAATCGTTCCTAAACTTCGGTAGCCCGTTCGCTAGGGATAATAGGCCTAAGGTAAGAAATATCGTAACTCTCTCTAACCTAGTGTTTATTTATCTTTTCTACCTAGCGTAGTAGAGCACGAGGAATGATCTTTCGAGTTTAGCTTCTTTAACTTAAAGAAAGTTAGTAGCGAGTCTTTTACCTATATTCTATAACGTTATTAACTAAATGAAACTATATAGTATCGAGGGCCCTATTCTAAGAGCTACTTACGTTAAGGAAGTCTTTTACTATTACAGTCGTCTTCTATAAGTCTAGGGGCTTTAGATACCTATCGAAACTTAGAATCATACTTAGCTATTTGTCTATAACGCCTAGGTTACGTAAGTTAATAAACTTAGTTAGTTCTTTATATACTATATTAGTAACCGCGCGATCGATAGTTTATAAGATAATATTCGGTGAGATTATAGTAATAAGCTACTAGAGATGATTCTAGTTTCTCTAATACTTTTCTTAGGGTCGTGTCTCCTTAGCGATAATATACAAATGTCTATTTAAGTGTCGCTTATATAAAATACACAAATTTATACATAAGTCTCTTTAATAACAAGTTTTATCGTAACGTAAATAACTTTCTACCTTATTAGGCTATAACATTTCTTATGTGACCCTTCTATCTCGCTAAAGCTATAACCTTAGTATTAATAAGTATTATAGGCTCGATACCGTTCGTAGTTAAGACGCTAAGCTCGATCGTAGAGGTGTTTAAGATAGCTTTCCTAGAGAGTAGAACACGGTTCTAATAATCTTACGACCCTAGAAGTAGTTATAAAAATATAAGAACTTCTAAACCCTGATAGTAGCTGTGTTACTCCTATAGTGTACTAGGAGCAATCTTTGAATACAATTTAAAAGCTGAAAAATATAACCCCCCTTATATAATACGTTTAGAAAAGCTTTAGCTAGGGTTCTTAGAAAGAGGTAACATTATAAGTTAATTAGCTATATTATTACTACCGCGCGTTCTTATATTAATACTACGCTTAGTCACTTCTAACTTACATCTTTTTTGACTGTTCTTATAGAGAGTATAGTAGTATCGACTACTCGAGTAGTGCTCCTAATACTTTAAACGCGACGGTCGTTCATAAACCTAGTCGTATAGACTATTAAGAGATAATTAATACTAAAACTCGAGGTCTTAATCGATTATCGGCGCTATTAAATCTAGCTTCGCTTTAATAGTACACCTCACAAAACCTTAAGAAGCGGCTACTACTTTAATATCCGAAATTAAAGGATCGAGTTATTTACACAGTTCTAGGCTACGGAATAGATTTTAGTAGAAGCTAAGACATAACCCGCTACCGGGACGAGAGGTATAAGGAACTAAAAAAGTGTTTAGATTTAAACTATAACTAAGTAGGGATAAGAAGAAGAGCCCGGCTCGAGAAGTACATTAAGGGGCATAATTTCACTAGTAGGCACTAAGATTCGTTCTCTCTAGTTTAGTACTAAAACGGCGAAAATAGATAATATATACGGTAATACTAGTACTAGTACCGTAGCGCGCTCTATTCCCGTCTAGCGTAAGAGTAGACTTTCTTAGTATAAGTCTATTCTAGGCGGAGAGTCTAATATAACCTAGCCTACTTCCTTCTATACTAGGAGTAATTAAATAAAATAGAGTGTAATAGAATAAATCACCTCGGGTACGTAATAGAAAAGTATCGTCACGTGATATTATTTAACGCCGGAGACTAATCCCAGAGGGTGCTTTACGACAGGTTTAGACCCTAATAGATTCTAAGTATTTACTACTTTCCTAACTCTAAAGTTTATTACCTTATTACTACTTTAGGCCTACTAAGTATCTTTCACGCCTAGTATAAACGCCTTACTTAGTCTAATCTAATCTAAGGCTTTAATTATCTTACTATGTTACCCTTCTAATTTTCCTATTACCTATCGAACCTTAGTAAGATAAACAAGTGCTTATATAGCTTGCCTAAAGTAATCTACTTTCCTAGTAGTAGTACAGAAATAAGACTTACTCCTTAAATAAAAAAAAGTAAGGCGGGCTCTATAATAATTAATTAGTCTCTAACTTCCCTATAGGTTCGCTATACTTCGTTGCCTTAAAGCTAGGTACTAGGTGTATTAAATTTTATATAAGGATCACGGATCCTCTGATCACGTCTTTACTTAATTATCGAAGTAACGTAAAATAGACAAAATTAGTAGAACGACTTCCCTAATAAGAATAATAAACGGAAAACCTTAACGTAAGTACTACCTACATAGAAATACTAATATAGTCCTCTAATATTACCCCTAGCCGGTCTACTACCTTAATATCTAGAGTTTCTTCTAAAGGCGTACGACTTATTCTATGACCCTAACTACATTTTTGTTAAGCCCACAAATGAGATCCTGTCTAGACTACCTGTAGTTAATCACAAACTTAAAGGCGGTGTGCTTTATACTTAGCTCCCGAAAGTTCTAGGTACCTACACCTATATCTTTAAATCGATAGCTAGTAGATATTTTATGACTAGAGACCTCTAGTAAGTTATAGTTTAAAGATATTATAATATCGTCGTTAAGGAGAAGGGAGGTTCTAAAGATATTAAACGAGAATTCTATCTGTAGGCGATAGACGTGTGTAAAGCTGTATATAAGTAGGTTACTAGTCTTACGACTAACATCTTAGAGTCAGGAATAGTAGATATTAGCTATAGGGAAATTTTAGATACGATTTGAGAGTACGAGTGTATGTTATTATGTGAAAAGAAGGTCTCGCTTTAGATAGATAGTTATAAGGTTATTACTAGACTCTTAGTTTATCTACTAGATGAAGATAAAGCCTGGATTAAAGAGGAAGATACTAAAAAAAATAAAGCGAAATTATAGAAGTAGTATTAGTACGTGAGAGTTGGAAGGGACGGACGTATAGTTCTTAAGGAGATTAAGGAATAGGATGAAAAAGAGGTAGTCTAATCTAAAATAAAGTTCGAAGGATTCTTGGACTTAATAACATCCTACTCTATTCGGGTCTCGTTTTGTTAGTCGAGGGGTTTAATATCTTAATACTTTCTACTTTATCTTAGTTTAATTAGATGTGGTCTTTTCTTAGAGCTTTTTCTCGTTTATTATTTTCGTTTAGTTAAGCCTTCTTATTAGGTTATATAAAGGATTTAACATCCTATAGCTAAGAGGAACTTATTAGTTGAATAAAACACTTAAGGCCTCGAAAATTAAAATATACTATTCCTTAATTTTATCTATTACATTTAAGTCTATCGACATCTTAATAACGAAATCTAATATACTTTACGTTATTACTCTTATCTTTTTTTTTTAGGTGTTTAGTAATAAATTCACTTTTTGATCTTACTCTTTTCCTATCTAAACGTAATTAAATATTCGGGAAATGAGCCTAAAAGGCAGCTATCGCGGTTACTATTCTTAAGGAAGGGTAACACCGCTCTATAGGCTGTCTAGAGAGATAGACACACCTTAAACTACTTTGTGTTATTAATTTCTTAGGGTAGCTCTAGGTATGATATTTTAGAGGTAGGTAAATAGGGGTAGTAGTTTACGTTCAATTTTTTAAATAAAGAGGTACGTTACTAGTAATTAGGTGTTTAGAATAATCGTACCCGGAGCCGCTAGTAAAGAGGTAAGAAACGCTAGAATCACTCTATGACTTTTCTTGATTCCTTTTTTCTCGTTCTCGCTCTACGACCTAATTACTCCCACACCGCCTTAAGTAGAGTATTCTACTACTAATTAATTAACCACCTTTAGGTAAAATCATACTAACCTACATGTGCTTTATATTATCTCCCGACGAGTGTTAAATACGTAAATGTCCTGTTTATCGCCTCTCTATCGTCATCTATCCTAGATTTCCTCGGTTTCTTTAAGTTAGTAGGATCCTTATAGTCGGGGCCGTATTTTCTTTTAGTTATTAAGCCTCTAGTTAAAGTATCTATAGGTTCTCCTTTAGAGCTATTATATAAACGAGAGGGGTATCGCTCTTTAGCTAACTTACTTATTATCTAATATACTATATCTAAGCTAGTACTAATCTCGTATAGTGTGTTACCTAAGTATACTTACTAGCCGTTATTAGAGAAAGACTATTTAGCGTTTCGTTAACTATATAGTAAAGGTGAAGGATATAGTATCGAACTCCTAGTACTCGAAACCTCTTCTCTAGTGAAAGGAACTAAAGGAGCTAGAGAAACCGAAGAAACTAAAGGAACTAGAGGAACGAAAGGAACTAAAATATTATAATCCTCTGTGGTCGAACTCTACTCTAATAAGTACTAAGCTAGATCTAAGTTAGAAAAGAGGATGTTAAAGAACGGGTCTTTCTTTATTTTTATAAACCTAACTTTTAATCTTAATATTTAATACTTAAGCCTTCTTTAACCTATTACCGTGTCTTGTTCCGTCCTACGCTTAGTGTAGGTCTAGATAGTAGACATAGAGGAAAGTTATATAGATTTATGTCGAATTTCGTTATTAAAGGTCTCTTCGACCTTTTTCACAAAGCTGTGTTCTTGATTTAGTAATTACTTTAATACCTACGAGAGGTAAAACCTACATTTATATATTTGTATACGTATACTACTTCACCTTATATATTATATAATCCTAGGGTAGAATTTTAATTTTAGGTATTTAAAGACTAAAGCGTTTAAGATAATTGTTTATAATAAATCGAGGAGCCTCGTATCGGAATATATCGGTTATAAGGCGTATAGACTAACTATAAGAGAATAGAGTAAGAATAAGTATATATATATAGTTCTACGTATTAGAAATCTTTATTTAGAGATAGTACGTTTAAGAAATTAATTGTAGAGTTTTATAACCTACGAAGCTGTACCTTCTTTATATATAGGAGTTGAGAGATAAGAGCTTCTAGGACGAAAGTAAATACCTTATAGATTTTAGGGATACTAGATGACCCTGTTTAGCTATTAAAAATAATCGAGGGTTAATAGAACGCTTGTTCCTTTTAAGATATAAAAATGTATACACGGGAATAGACGAGCTAAGTGAGCCGCTTGTCTAAGGTTCCGTTCTATGTTAAACCCTCTATAGGGATAGGGATACTTAAGATGTACTATTCTTATACAACTAACGCGGACAAACGGCCTATGGTTATAGTATAATATATTAGCTACTTAAACGACAAAGCTTACTTTACTAATTTACCCCTAGAAAGTCACTCGCGGATTAATTAATAATATATATACATAGTACTTAATTAATAAAGGATCGATTAGATAGTTAATATTTGTATAAGTATTTGTCTAGATAAACTATTATTTTAATTCTCCTAAGCTTATAATATACTATGAATTTCGAGCTCGATATTTACTATATATAAACGATTTAATAGATTTAAAGTAAGCTAATTTAAATAACCTAGCTATGTGATCCGAGACTATTCCCTAATCCTTTTACTATAATTACTTCTTTCGTTTATCGTTAAATAGTACTAGCTCAAAGAGTACTATAGGGATTTAGCTAAGAAAATCGTTAGCTGTGTTTTATTAGTACTCCCTTAGACACATACTCTTCGTTCGAACTAGATAAGGTTGTTCCTCGAAGTATCTCCTTAGCGGGGTCTATGAGCTTACTCGGTCCGCTAGTAGTTTTCTAAAAATACCCGGTAGTAGATAGGTCTATAGATAGATTCTAGGTAGTCTTAGGTTTATTATTAACTTTAGACGACTCTAGCTACTTCGGCTTTACGGTCGTCTCTACTAGAGCTATTACCTACGTAGAGGATTAGTAGATAACTCCTCTATTAGATACTTAAAGAATTAAAAGGGATAAGTAAGCGAATAGTTAAACTTATAAGAAATTAGTACTCTTATATATATTTTTATCTAATCTTAGCGTTCTTTATAACCCTAAACTCTTATCTCGACTACTCGATAATATAAACGCTAATAATATCTAATCCGTTTCTCTCTAGCGCTAATATTACCTCTAAAGTATATTAGTTTAGTAGACTTTTATTTTATAGATTTATATCTTAGGACGGCGAATATATAGTGTGTCTATTAAGTCGATAGGGTGACAGCGACTATAGTATAGATTAGGAAAGAGGTACTTGTCTTTAACCTAATAGAGAGAGGTATTTAGTATATATATAATTAAAACTAGACATTCGTTCGACCTCTTCTATAAATAGTTTACTTAGTAAAACAATTATCTTCCTATTAATATATAATAAGCCTCTCTTCTAAAAGCCTCTAATATCTAAATAATCGGTCGCGATTCTACTATCTACGATACGGTATTCGAAGTGTAGATGTACTTAAGATAGTAAGAGTAATCTAGTAAGATTAGTATAGGCTTTAAAGTATTTAGTAGTAAATATTAAGAACCTTACCTATGTTAAGGATATTAAGCCACTAGGAAGCTTACTTACTCTACTAACGCCTAGAAGTATAAAAATCGAGATAATAATAAAAATACATAAGATACTACTTCCTAGGAGATGCGGGTGAGATTTCCGGCTAAGAGAAAGTAGTTTTAAATATAAAAAGAAGATAAAAGAGTATAATATACAACTTAAGTAAAGTAAAATTACTAGAATCGGTAGTAGATCTTTATTACTCTTTCTAAACCTATAGTAGTATTAAAATAATCATAGGTTTAGGTTTAGTTGTAATTTACTATCTATAAAGTCTAATTTTTAGGAAAATATCTAAGATTCCTATCGTAAGAAGGACCTGTTTAAGCCGTAGGAAAACGGTTATATTAATTTACGAGTAGGCCTTCATCTATTAACGTGTTAGTACAAGTATTATAACCTTTATTTAGGGTACGCACCTTATATGTTCCTACTATACTAATATTTACAAAAAGCGAACACATGTATATAATCTAGCACTAGTAGCTAACTAGTCGTCTTAGCTTTATTATAGGAGACGAGAAGAATTACTTATACTATTTCTTAACGACACAAAGCTAAGAAGTAGGCCAGAGGCCACGAGAGAGATAAAAGATATAATTAACTATAATAGCTACTACGATCGCGGTAGGAAATAGCCACCTAGTCGAATAAAGGCCGCTATAAAGACGATAACAGAAACGATAATAGCTACTAAGAAGGGAATTACATCTACACCTAGGGAACTAGAGAGCCCGTATAAGACTACTATTAGGATGAAAGGAAATGAGCGGTAAGTAACGAACAAATATAATCGGTGAAGGTAAAGGGAAAGTAAGGTAGACAGAAAAGGTATTAATTATCTCGTTCTATAGCTTCTTCTTATACATTAAACGGGATCCTAAGTCCGAGTATAATAGGTGTGAGGGTAGGTCGTAGTAATAGTAGATACTAGGAGTTAGTTCATTCCCCTAGAATTAATAAACGAGATTAGGGAACTATTCTAATATTACTAGGCCGAGAGAAATACGAACGTATATGAAGGTGACCTAGAATAGATAATAAAATAAGCTATAGTTCTTCTATATCCAGAGGCTGAGATAAGATGATTAAGAGAGGCTAGGGTTAGTTAGGGTTAGCTTTAATACGTATTATAGTATCCTACGATAGGTTATTACAGGATCTATTTTAGCTAGGCGACTAGAATACACACATGCCCTAGCGGGTAGAGCTTAGCGGGTGTCTTAGCTTCGCCCTAGAGCTACTAAGGCTATATATTCATCTAGGCTACGGTATTCTTTACGTCCTTTCGTTACTTAAATAACGCTAGAAACTATTACGATCTACTATCTAGTACCCTATTAGTATAAATATAACCGCCGTTCGGATTTGTAACACGACTAAGGTATTATCCTACGATATACTAAGGTAAAATATTACTAACCTTAAACTCTAGGCGAAATAGATTATACGTGACGCTCTTAACCTTCTTAACGCTATTTCTATATATTCGATTAACCACTAGCTTTCTAGCGACTAGCTGTTCGATATAGGTGTTCGTAAACGACTCTAAAGCCTACACTTCTCGAAGCTCCCATCCTCTATCTATTCTCTACTAGAAGTAGATGGATTTACTAACGAGAAGAGAAAGACACTATCGCTATATTATTATAAGATCGAAAACTTAGCTACCGATTTCGACGATGTACTTAACGGGCTAGAAGCCTACTATAAGCTAATACATGTTTAGAACTTAGCTACTAAAGGCGAACTTATCGACACTATTATAAGCGGCGGTATATCTAAGACTATTAGATCTATAGCTAAGATACTAGATATAATTAGTAGCTTAGCTCTCTAATATATTTAGGAAGTAGAGGTAAGAGCTTTAGCTACTAAACGGGGCTATAATCTCGTTAGCTAGAAGGATAAGAGCGACGCTACTATAGAGATATAGTAACACCTAAGTAACTATAATAGTAACGTAGATAGAGCGAAGTTAGATATACGTATCTTTATAGGGATTCGATAGAATAGATTCCTAGATAGAAAGGATATTAGTATAATTGTTACGGTATATTTACTCTCTTATAGTTTATAAGCGGTCTACTCTATTATAGTCGTTTCTTTCTAACTCTACCTCTCTATAGGAAGTTAAATTTTTCTAAGCTAATACCGATTGTAGCGGGCTTACTAGGGACACTAGACCGAGCGAAGAAAGCCACGCCTTACGTATAGAAGCTACTAGATTCGAGGCTTCGACTATGATCGGGATCTATAAAGAGACAATTACCGGTTTAAAGTGTATCGGAACTAAGCCTAGAATATCGTAGCTATAATACTAAATGAGGTATTCCTAGCGGTACCTTTAATTCGATAGAGGTATTATTAAATGCGGTAGAGTACATTTCGGTAGTTATAAAAGGTTAGTAGTTACCTTCTATTAGAAGTTTATTAATTATAGATAGGATAGACTCTACTTTACTAGAATTACTAGTACTAGAAGGAAGCTAACTATTTACTAGTGAACAGCTAGAAATTTAAAGTAATAGAGGGGAGCCGGGAAGTTTAGAACTATACGACGAGGTACTCGAGTCGTATAGAAAACGAAGGCGTATTAATTTATTTCTACTATCTAGTAAAAACGAGGGATCTATCGCGACCGCTAAAGACCTAGTAGATGTTAATGTATAGGCGGAAAACATATTAATTCTCGATTTATTCGATTTATAACTACTAGGTGTACTTATATCTAAATAAGGTACGACTAAGGTGGCCGGTTCTAAGACGTAGGGAGCTCGGTAGGTTATAGGTAGTGTGAAAACGGTAATAATAGTAGATGTAGAGAAGTTGGACTCTAGACTTAAAGGCTACCTGTTCGTAGGTCTAGGTGCTACCTAGATGAGATATTAAGAGAACTAGAGGCGAGTGACGAGATTTACTAATACTATGCGTTTATATGTTACTTATCGCGAAGGTGAAGACTTTAAGTTAAAGGTCTAGGTAGGTTTATTAATTAAGAGGACAATTACGTAAGTAAAGATAAAGTTAGTCGATAATATAGAGACCTTACTTAGTAGTTATCTCTTCGAGGCTATAAAAACTAGTAATTAAAGGAAGGAAGAGAAGAGGACGAAATTACTAGGCTATACTAGCGTAGTTAATGTGTCTCTTTCTAACGCCGACGATAATAGCGATTATAAGGTAGAAGTGATATTAAGTTTTAAAGTAGGTTAATTTATGTGGGCTAAGCTCTTTCCTAGCTAGATTGTTTTACTAATTTAAAATCTATATTTACTATAACGACACTCTACCTCGCGGGAAGACGTACTACCTCTGTGTCTACATCTATCTTCTAAGAGACGATTTCTCTTACGCCTATACTAATGTGGCTATCTTTACCCTTCTATAACATAGTCCTATAATAGTTAACCCCTTCGAATATATAATATTTAATAAATTTATAGTCCCTATTAGTAGTTTGTTTAGCCTATAGTTTTTATATTAGAATTAGTAAGCGTTTAGGAAGGGAGTCGAAACTAACTATACCTTAGGTATCGTAGAAAGTTGAATTCGTAGCGGGGCTTAAATCTACGTCGACTATATTATATTCTTAAAGTTATTCTTTTTAGCCGCTACATAGATTATAGAACTAGTAGGTATATATAAAGGGATAGACGTAGTACTCCTACTAAAATAAGACCGATAAGAACGGTTAGAGTTAAATACTATCGCGTTTAGAGGAGGCCCGGATAAGAACGGCTCGATTCGAGTTTATAAGACGCTCGATACGAAATACTTAATCTTAAAAGTAGCGGGTATATAAGGGCTACGAAACACGTTAGTATATATACTTGTTACTAGTTTAGAAGGATATAAGTTTAAGGTTTTATCTACTAAGACGTAAGAAGAGACGGTTAACCTAGTTAGGGATACAAATAATTTCCTATCTTACACAAAAGTAATAATAAGGTAGTTGTTAACGTACCTACGCCTTAATAGACACACGAAGCTCGATAGGTAAGATAAAGTGAGATAGTAAGCGTAGCGCGAGAGGAAAATAATCTAATAGCGCCACGCTATATAATAGGGTTCGAGGTACTTATGTGATTGTAATAAGTAACCCGATACGGACCGAGAAGACCCTAGTACGATTAGGCGTTAATAATTTAGGCTGTGCTATAATAGTAGACTATAGTTTCAAAGAACGACAAATCGACATCTTATAAGTAATTTTAAGAGGTTCTTATAGATTACTAGATAATAACAACCCCGGTATAGTTAGGCTTTAATACCTTCGAATGCCTTTAGCTAAATAAAGCGTGACGCTTTAGTCGTAAAAATGTTCTAGATATTTAATTGTTTAGGACTTTTATATATATGTCTTATACTATATTAATCCTTAGATCACCTCACAAATGTTAAAAGATACCTAAAGTTTACATAACTACTATACGTAGCCTCCGACCGTCCGCGAAGTTGTTATCTTAAGAAACTTAATTCTAGAATATTCTACACAGAGTTTTATTAGGGCAGAAGGGAGGGAGCTATAAGTGAAACTCGGCTATACCCTACTAGAAAATTATCTCGCTATACTATAAGCGCGTTACCTTAGTAATAGAGTTTATCTACCCTAATTAATATTATGTCTTTAAAACATCGTCTTTTTAATATTAGCTCTATAATAATTCTACTCCTTTTATAATGTCCTCTAGGCGGGAATCGGATTTTACGCGTCTTAAGTAGCTACTTCGATAAGTAGAAGAACGAGTAGAGTAGGAGCGAAGACGTATAGAGTAGGAGCGAAGACGTGTAGAATAAGAACGACAGTACGTAGAGGTCGAACACTATAATTAAATAAAAGCTAATAAAAGGGTAGAATAGGAGCAGAGACGTACGAAAGAGAAGTAGCGAAATCGAAAGGAAGCCGACGAGAGGGTAGAACAGGAGCGAAGGCGCGCGAAAGAATAGGAAGAGCGAATAAGACGTATAATATACGAGGAATATATACGTGCCTACTATACATTTCTCTTAAAACCACTTCGTATCTAGAAAGACAAGAGCCTTAGTATATAGGGTTCTATTACTAGTCCTAAGAACAAACCCTACCCGACCCTATTAAAGCCTTAGAGGGAATTTCTAGTACTATAGTAGTAGCTTTTCGAAAGGATTTACGAATATATACCCCGAGAGGTAGAAATCTTTAGCTCCACCTAGTATCTTACTAAGCTTAGATAGGATATCTACGACCGGCCACTAGTAAGCGAAAAGGATTTAAAGGCATATTAGCGCTCTACTATTAAGCGACCTATAACGTATATTATCTCCCACCTTTAGTAAGTAGAAGAGGCTTATAGTAAGTTTAACTTAGGCGGTAGTATCGTTTTCGAGAACTATATAAACACCCTTAGTAATAATAACGAAGAAGTTTAGTAAAGTCTATATAATCTTCGTATTTTAGGTAAAGGACAAACCTCGAATCTAAAACCGTGAAACGCTAATTAGATTTACGTATATAAGGAAGTAGATAGTATACGGAGCCTGTGTATAGTTGTAGAATATAAGCCGTCTCATAAGCTGTCGGTCTTTAATCTACGAGCTAGACTTTTACGAGCTAATAAGAGATCTATAAACATTCTAGAGGATGTTATTAATCGAATTATAATACCTAGCGATCTAGAGGATAAGTTTATATACTACTCTAAGTAGCTAACGGTAGTAGCTATAACGTAAACGTATACGTATATAATTAAGAACGGTCTTAAGTATAGTAAAGTAGTTATAGGAGAAGCTGACGTTTTCCTTTAGCTTAAGGAAGATAAGCTACATATACTTTATTACTACCTCGTAGAGCCTAATATCGAAGCTAAAGCCTAAGACGAAACCGACATCTTATTATATCGAACCGTAGTTAGCTAAACCCTAACCTTCTACTTAATAGTACTTGACTCAAAGCCTCGCAGCTAAAAATGACGAAATCACGCGCTAGAGACTAGCTCTAAGGCAGTGATCGATCACGAAGTAATCTTATAATAAATACCTACTAAAGACAAGACCTTAACTCCTCCGCCCTCGGTATTTCATACACGAATCCATCCCTTCGAGCGGTCGCCGATTATATTAAGACCTTAAAAGTTACGAAAGACTAGGAATAGCTGTGGCTCTATAGAGATAACTTTATACGAAGATCCACAGAGTTCGTCTAGCTTATCTAATAAGACAGACGTTAATATACTAAGTAAGTCAAAGGCTTATATACGCTAGGCTAGTACTAGATAAATACGATCTATTAAATTATTAGATGCGGTTAAAGAGAGTAACGTTCGCTACAAGCGATACTACACATATACCTACTTACTAGTACTTGTACGAAAGTATCCTTTAGACGATACTTGTTTAAATATTAATAGATATCGTACTTATAGAGATAGTATTTACTATACTATAGGCCGGAAGTCTCTTACGGAATAAATGTCACGTTAACTCGCCGAAGACCCTAAGAATAGATATAAGCTACTTAGAAAGTAAGGTACTTATAGTACTCTATTTAGATTAACTCTAGAATCGTATAGATACACTTTCGTTATAAAGGGGACCGTGATAGTATTTAAAGCTAACTTAAAGCACGAAGAGTTAGTCTACCGATATCTAGATAAAGTTTAAGGACAGCTTGTTCTAGTCTACCTTAGAAATATGTCTCTCGCCCGCCCTTACTTTCTGAATGTTAGAGTTAGAATAGTTCACATGTTATTTATGTTATAGGAAGGCGAGTAAGTATATAAGGATTTAATATTAGTCATAGGACGGGATTTAGCTATAAAAACGAGCGAGGCAGTTATAAAGCTGTTAAATTACGGAGTAGAGTATTATAATATACAGTTACTAAACGTGCTCTAGAATCCCGAGACTAGAAATGTAGTACTAGTGGATTTTAAGCGATCAGAGATTTTAAAGCGGGCGTTAGTTCTTTAGGAGGCTTCGTCGAACTAGAAGCGGAAGTAACTCCACTTAGACTATAAGACGTCTTATCGAAGTCTTTCTAACGAACTTTTTATTAATTCTAGTAAGTACTTCGACTAGAGTGACCCGATAGTTAACTATAGGTAGTTAATAGTAATTTAATTGTAAATAATTACCTTAGCTCGCTTTTATCTATTATAATATCCTCCCTCCTTACCTCGTCGTCGTTAACTAGCTCGCATTTATTTACGCTAAGGCGCGAAAAAGCCTTTCTTACGACTATCGCGTAGGAACTACCTCTATCGAAGACCCTATTCCTTCTACGGTCTTTTCTATATATAGTTAATACGACGTGAGTTATCGACGCTTCCTTCTAGAGATGTGTGGGAAGGGCCGAGCCGACTAGTCATAGAGATTAGTAGGATACTATACTAAATAAAGCTATACTATTCGTTTATAGTACTTCACCTTTTGTCCGCCGATAGCGGTTATATAGAAGAGCTGTAAGTTAAAGATAGGCGTAAACTTTAGTTCTACATTTATAGTATAAGACTATAGTAGGAACTAATACTACTCTGCCTAAAGCGAATCCTCGCGCCGATATAGACATTTAATTTTACGTTAATAAAATCAGATATAATCTAATTAATAACGGCCTAGGCGCGTTCTATTATCTCTCTAAGTTAACACGTTCCGAACTTAGTATTACGTTAGCGCTAGTATAGTATAGATCGTTTTCTTAATAGCTCTTATAGTAGCTTCTAGAGGTAACGTTTATTATTAAGAGGCGTAGATATTAAAAATCTTTTTACTAAAAAAAAAACAATTTAAATTCTATCTTTAGCTACACTAAGCTCCTCCGGGACCTAAGGTTCCTTCTCTTTCTACGATTATTCTATAGAATTATAGAACCGCTACTACTATAGGCTGGCGAAATACTAAGGTAACTTAATAAGACTAAAATGTTAGCGATAACTATTACCTAGTAGCCTAGAACACGTTAATCCTTTAGCCTCTTCTTTAAACATTAAAACCTTCTAGCTACAACTATATTTAATAAAGCCCTACCTTCCGCTAGATTAAACTTAAGACATTCTTAACGCTACTCTTCTATACTATGTTACTTACTTAAAGCCTTCTCGATTCGTGTTATATCTTATTATACCTTAATTACTTTTAGTACTACTTTAGAATTTATTTTCCGCTTTAAGTGTACGTCTTCTACTTAGATTCTTATATTATAAATCGTTCTAACTATAATACGATAGAACGTAGATAAGTAAGCTAGAAGATACTATTCGAGCTAGCTAGGTAGATAATTAGCGTATACTTAAAAGAAGCTATAAGATTTAGTTATCTTACTCTAAGGACATAAATTTTTAAGACGGCCTTTAATCGTACTACCTCTAGCTCTAAAATATTCTTAGAAGGGTTCTAGTATATCTAGCTAACGATTTAATCGAATACCGTAGACCGCCGTAGTTACGACTAGAATAGAGAGGTTTAAAGGAATTATAATTATATATTAGTAGACACTTAACCTAGCGGATAATAAAGAAGTTTTATAGTCTTAAGAATAAGATTATTCCCTATTAGCTATTACTAGGCATCTAACGTTTAACGCTATATTCTTTTACGACCGACTTACGTTTTACTAATTAGCTAGGGCTTTATAGTAGAGGGATTACTATGAGCGGTAACTCTCTTACTATTCTAGCTTTTACTTAGGTATATATTCTATTAGCCTACTAGCTAGAGATGTAACAGTTTAATACTACGGTACACTGAGTATAATAAGAAGGTCGTATTTTCTATTTAGCTACCGAAGCTAAATAGATGTATAAACGTACTAAAAAGTCCCTAGACGAACTTTATATCGATCTCGGAAATGTCGACGATAATATAGCGCGTTAGTGGGCCGCGATTTTAGCCCCTAGTAAAGGTTAGCGAGTAGAAATCACATAAAATACTACTGTTTACCGATCTCTATAGTCGATATATATAACGGCCACTTAGCTCTTTAGTATACGAAGGTTAGGACACTATGAAACCTCTTATAGAGGCCTATTTGTTCCGTTATCCTTAGAGGCGGCCTTAAGATATCTCGCTAACTTTATTATACGTTACTATGTCGACAGTTAATACTCTGTGGCTCTAGCTACGGCTTTAACGTTTCCGTTTCTTAGTACTAGAAGCGCGAAGCTCCTATTACTAAATATAATATTATAAAGTACTCTATTACGTAGTTCGCTTTACTCGCCCTTTACTAATAGTTACTAGAAGGAAGAGATAGTTTAGGAAGAAAGTAAGCTACTTTGTTACTATATAACCTTAAGCTATAATACTCGTAAGATATATACTCTTCTTTACGGCTCTTTCTTCGATTCTTAAGTCTCTTACAACCTTATTAGTCTATGGTTCTAACTAATCATAGAAATTATTAACCTATTAGTTAAAATAGAAGATTTTAAAAGTATTATAATAATTATAGGAAGACGGCAGCCTAAGCTAGTAGCGTTATAAATAGGGGCCGCCATTAGCGGAATAGTAGATCCTATCTTATAATAGGCCCGAACAGGGCTAATAGTAATAGAGCTACACGCCGCTATATAAACTACTACTACGTATTTATTTATTAGTCTTATATCTAACGATCTACGTAGGTACGAGGACTAGGAAATTTCTCGTTTAGATAAGTGCCGTCTACTTTTTCTTATAGACGCTAAGGGCTATACTTAGATTTCTATTTGTCCTTAGAAGCTATTCGGAAACATAGTATAGTACGATACTAAGATCGAGGTCCGAAAACACAGGAAATGTACAGGACACTATCTATAATACATTAGCTAGTCCTAGAATTTACGTAACGAAAGTGAGTTAAAAGATCTAGGCTTTAGTAGCGAAATATAATATAACGACTCGAGCGTAGATGTAATTAAATGTTATTTTATAGATTAACTAGACGAGAGGGTTTTAAAGAATAAGATACTATTAGAGAATATAACTCGTAGTATATTTAGATAGCTACGGAATTTAGGCTAGCTAAAGGGTAAGAAGGAGATATGTACTTACCTATAGATTAGGTTTAATAAATTAGATAAGGAAATTAATAATATAAGTAGTAATAATAGAGATATTAATAATAATATATAAGCTATTAGAGTATAGCTAACGAAACAAGTTATAATAGGCTAGTATTCTAATATAAAAAGAATATAGAATAAATAATAAAGGTTATCTCTACTAAATAAGACCTCTAACTAATATCTATAATTTCGAAAGACGACTTTCTTCTATACTACTATATAAGGTCTAATATCTCTTTAAACCTATTAGGCCCGCCGCCTAGGTAAGCTATATATTTTTTATATATAGCGTATTTAGTCGACGTTATTAACCTAGTGTCGTAGCTTATAGTTTAATATATTTTCTACTTTACTTAATATTAATAAGCCTTATAGGTAAAGTAGTTGTACTCGTTATTCGCGTAGCCGTAACTAGAGTTTATATAGAACCTACTTACTCTAGAACTAGTAGTTATACTTAAGGATCCTAGATATTTATACTTATTAGTCTTAGGTAGTCTAAGCCGAGTAATTGTTTCTTAGAGTAGTACGTATATACTATAATTATAGAGTCGAACTTTCTTAACTTAGTAATTATATCTAGTATAATAGCGATATATAATAAGAATCGAGTCTATACTAGATAACTTATTAAAGTAGTTTAATATCTTTTATTATACTCGACTTACGGCTAAGGTTAAAGTATTATAAGAGACTAAGTATAAGGGTATTTATAAGACATATACTTATACGAAGTATATAACTTACTTTAACATTTAGTCTTATAACTTATAGGTGTCCGATAAAGCTAATAGCCTTAAAACTAGTCTAATAAAGAGATATAATAAGCCTATCGAATAAACCCGCTCTATACTGATAAGGTGTAGAGATATATTAAAAATGTAAGTTATATAAAAATAGTGTTAGTATAGGTCTAGTTACGACTAGTTAATATAAACCACATGTTTTATATGTACCTAGGTATAACTCTACTAATTAGATAATACTAAGACTAGAATTAAAGAGAGAAGACGTATAAGGTTATTTTTAATACTATTTCTAAAATCTTCTAAATATAGTAAGAGGATTAGTTTTTAACACCTAATAATTAAACGCCTTCGTATCTTCGGCCATCTATAGTTTACACGTGTTACTAGAGAAATAAAGAAAGGGCCGAGCCGGCCGTTATACTAAATAGGGATAGATATCTCATTTTCCGACTAAGAGTATATACGAATTTTTTAGCTTATTTATTATACATTCTAATACTTAAAACTTAGGTCTAAGTAAACTTAATAGATAATCTAATAAACGGTAGAGAAACGAGCCTTTTCTAGGCGTAATAGGTGTAGTATAAGTTATATTAGAGCGGCTAGATCGTATATATTAGTATCGTTATAGAGGTTCACGAAGGTCTAATAGTTAGTCTTAAGACAAACTCGCGCGCTAAGAGTAAAAAAGTCTAAGAAAATAATTATATAGCTATAACACTAACTATTAGTAGAAAGTAGTACTAAGAGGTAGCTTTGTGTGTTATACTAAGGAAATAAGCTCGGCGGTATATTTCGAACAGCTACTATAACTTTATAATACGTAGTAGAGTAGCTTCTAATATAGTAGATTAGACGATATAGTACCTAATAATACATTAGAAGATAGTATTAAGGAGGATAGATTAGTAAAAGTAATAATAATTAACCTAGTTCACGTCTAAATTAAACACGAATTCGAGCTAGAGAGACCTATATAAGAAGCGCGAAATGAAATAAGATATAAAGAGGTAAGAGCGACATAAGTACTTACTAAGTAGTAGCGTATATTAGCTTTATAGATTACGACTAACTTAAAAGGGAGAGAGAGTAGGAATGGATGTATCGAAGTTAAATACACACCTATACCTAAGAGAACTTCTTATAATACTTTATAAGATTTGTTTACGAGCTATAGCTATAAACAAGGACTAAAGAAATAGAATGAGATTCTAAACTAGTTTTAGTAGTAAACGCTTACATACTACTAGTCTTTACGCTAGATTTTTACTCCCGCTTCCGAGGCTTCCCCTCTTACTTCGTGATGTAGTTGTCCTTTAGTGACTGTAGTATGTAGCCTAGGAAATACTATTCTATCTCTACCTAGGTCTTGTCGTCATAGACCATTTTAGCTAACAGACTCTCTTAATTCTTAGTTAGTTTCTTACCCGGCCTACGAGAAGTGACAGCCTAGCGAGAGACTATAGCCTCCACTGACGATTCCCTAGAGCTAGTACTTAAAACTTCTGAATAAAGTGAGAGGCTTAAGTACTTAGGGACATGTGATAACGAAAATTCGAAATTGTATGTGATCTAACTACTAATCGTAACGCGTTCTAGGAAACCTTAGAAGAGCTATTCCTAATACTTCGCGGCTAATACCGACTTCTCTATATCTAAGGGACTACGAGAGCTTAGTAAAGTGTAGTAATTACTATTTATAAACGTAAGTAGCTAAGCTAGATTAGTTTAGGGTTACGTATTACTAATCTTAAGTCGTGTAGTTAAGGATAGCTTCACGTTATAAGGTCGTACTAGGTAAGGCCTTAGTAATCTCTACTTATAGGGAGGCGTTAAAGGTATATTAGACGACGCTAAGAATAGTCTCTACTACTCGTAGGTCGTAAGTTCTCGTCTTTCTCGTCGTTCTCGTTATTATCGTTGATTATGTCGTAACTATAGCCGCTACTCTCGGAATAATAGATACTACTATTAATTCCTCTACTATACGATACTAAACTACCTTTATATTTCCCTATTACGTGTCGTTATATAATTATATAATATAACCTAAAATTATACTAAGCCGATAAATTTATACCTAATTCGGTTAGCTTAGTTTTATTACCCCTCCTAAAGATAATAGTAACACTTAACTATACTTACTCGAATACTATAGCTATAGCGTTTAAATATCTAAAAGTCGTAGAGTTAAGCGAGATTAAACGCTCTACCGCTCTAGAGTGTGAAAGCTAAGTTAATACTCTAAAATTTCGGTTATAAGATAGATATAAAGTGTACGATAATAGTAAAGGGCTAGAAACTACTTTACGGAATTTTATTAAAACTTTTACTCCTTAGTTAAAAGTATAAGTATTTAAACTACCGTAACTTCTTAGCTAATCTTTATATTAAATAGTTTAGCGGTAGAGTATCTAAACTTTAAGCTTTCTGATTTATGTAATCTATATTACTACCTATAGATATACTAATACTCCTATTACCTATAACGCCTACTACTATAGTAAATTAACTCGTTAATTTTAGATTATATATATAGCTCGCTAAGGATATATCGATATAACCGGAGGTTTTATACTTAGTGTTTAGGGCTTAGTAAAGTCGAGATTCTATTAAAGGATATATAGGAACGAAGATCATTTAAAGGAAGGGTATAAACACTAGTAGCCTAGATAAGATCTTAATTTGAAGGAAGAGTATTAATACTAGTAGCCTAGGCGAGATTTTAATTTAAGGGTAGTACTTTAATAGTATTAGTTTAGACTAGGTTCTAAATTAGATATAGCGTGTTAATAGTAGTAGTCTAAGATAGGTTTTAGTTTAAAGGTAGCGTATTAATAGCTGTGTTCTAGATGAATTCTAGATCTTAACGAGGAACATTAATAGTAGTGTCGTAGATACTTTACGAGAAATCTATTAGATTCTAATATACTACTTCTTAATTGTTATTAGATTAGCCTTTTATAATTTAAAGGGCTTTACTTACCTTTCGAAGTTTAATTTTAAATCGATTATCTAGAGTTTAAAACTATTGTCTCTATAGAGCCTATATATTACTACTCGCTATTAAACCGGCCTTACGAAGAGATAGAGCTAGTGTTTAGTTAGTTAGATTGTCTCTAACCTATTATTTATATTAGTTAGTATTTGTCTACGTACGATATCGTCTTAGATTAGAATTATAATATACCTAACACTTAGTCGTTTAGAGTAGCTTAGGTTATAGCCTAATAGAGGAAGGCTATCGACGCTCTACCTATAATCGTTATTAGGTATACTAGAGTACTATATACTTATAATACTTACCTAGCGAATCTCTATTATATAAAGCTAGCAATACGCGAAGAGATAACTACTTAGTTACGAAGCCTATATCGATACCTAAATTTCTATGTTCTTAAATTATTTATACTCTAACTATATAAAATGTTCTAGGAACTATATTATATTCGAAGCTTTTAATATACTATCTAAACGGCTAGAGTATCGCCGCTTAAACATCTGTCCTAAGAATATTAGTACCTATCCTTTTAGACACCTCGTACAATTACTTATCTTTAAGATGTTCGACCGCTGTCGTATATATAGGACCGTCGAGTAGAAGACCCGTTTCCTACCTAAGATTATAAGAAAGCTATAACTATAAAAGGAGGGTATCACTTACGTTTTATCTATTATACTATATAGTAGTAGAAAGAGAGCTCTATTATCTAATAAATCTAATAACGTAGAGTATCTAGATCTAGTAGTAACCTACCGACTAAGGTTTTATCGTATAATAGTAGTCGTATCTTTAATTAATAATAAAGAGGAGAGGATAAAGATAAGATAATCTTAGAATTTTAGCGTGAGAGCTATTCGACTAAGGGAGTTAATAAGATCGTGAAAGAAAATAATAAAGAATCTCTAAACTATAGTGTCCTATTCGCGCTAGGCTTCGAGACGAGTTAAGCCTAAGTACGTCTCACAAAAGAATATGTCGAGCGGCTTCGTAGTATCTACTTAAAGGTCGAGTAGAATTCCAGCCTAGGTCTAGAATTTAGACGGCTATTACTAGTATTCTTTAAACCTCTCTAGAACTCTACTCGGTAAAGCGATCTCCTATACCTTTAGAATCGCCTTTAAGGCTTTAGTCTATCGACTAGATTACTTTAGTAGTAATAACCTTCGATTATATACGATCTTAGATACGATAGCTCGAGATGTCTTTAATAATAACTTAAATAATTTAAAAAGCTCTTATTAAAACTAGTAACTACGTTAAATTAGGCTTTAGTAGTATAAATAAAATACTTACCTCTAGCTTTTATAGTAAGTCTTTAATCGTGTTATTCGAATTATATTCCTAGAGGCTCTAGATAATTAATTTAACCGTAAACATTACGTATATAGGTTATCTATAGTAAATCGTTTATATATTTTTTTAATAAATAAACGAGTATAACAATCTCTGGCCTCTACTCCCCCCCTACCGGCGCTAGACTAGAAATGAAAATCAAAGGGTATAGTACCCCTTAGCTTCCTAAATTAGCCTAGCTCTAAACTAAGTCATAAAAGTTTTTGTGGTTCGTATTTTACTAAGAGTAACTATCACACCTACGATTCTCTCATACTTTCTTTCTTATTCTACTTTTAGCTCTATTTTATTATAACTTATTTAACGTACTTTAGAACGATTACCTTATAAGAATATTAATATCTTTATCTTATATTAGTTACTACTAATCCTAAACGCTAAGTCCTAAAATGTTATGTCTAATCTCGGATAAGAACTATACTAATCCGGTGTTAGTTAAACCTTCCCCTAGGACGATAGCTTCCCTAGTACTAGTATATATAGAAGGAGCGTCTTCTATACTAGAGTAGATATTAATATAAGAGATAATATATTCGTTCTATAGCTAACGATAGTCCTTAGTTAAGTAAACCGTAGTATAGTACTACGTTCGGATTTACTATTTACGAACCTTAAAGATCTTTTATAATAGGATTATATTTAAAGAAACCTAGATAGCTTAGGATCCTATTTAATATATAAGAAGTAGCTAGGAACTAGATAAATCTATAGGCGCCCTTCTTATATTATCTTTATATAGTCCGTCTTAATCTACTTACTAAGTACTCTCGTCTTATTCTATTTTCTGTTTAATCGATAATAATATTCACGTATACGTTACCTTACCGTCCTTCTTTATACTAGGATTTATATCTACTAGAATTAACTAACTATATTACTTTCATTCCTTTAATAACCTAGTCGTCGTTTTAATTGTTATTCTTATTACTTTATCTTTATATATTTCGTCTTACCTCTACTTACTAAGTACCCTTCTCTTATTATATATAATAGCGTATTATCCTTCTAAGGTATCTAAGAAGACAGCCTACGAGCTACTCGCCTTTAGAAACGACTTACCTACTTTCTTATAGTACCTTAAGCGGCTCTCGTACTAAGAAGAAGAAGCTTAGAAGGTACTTCGAACCTCTATAGACTTTAATAAGATTAAACTTATTCTCTCCCTTTTCCCTTTTAAGAATCTAAACACCTACTTAGAACTACTATCTAAGCGATAGTCTCTAGCGCTAGATTCTCTCCTAGTAAATCTCCTAGGAAGAGATTACTATAAGTTCTAGAATTACTATAACTAGAAGAAGGCCGAAGAGATTCTACGGATAATAGTACTAAGCCTATTAATCTATCCTATATAGAACGCGTAATAGAGTCCGTCTATTAAAACTCCTAGAATAGTTGACGCTTAGGTCGATAGAGAAAGGTTAGATACGACTTAGATCGCTAGCGAAGTCGAAAGAGAGATTTTAAATATATTCTATAAGGTGCCCTTTCTAGATTTTATAAGAGGAGCTTATAGTTACTAAACGGATACGGTTACCGAGTTATTATTAGATGTTAGTAACATATAGTACAAGCTCTATTATCGATTTTATAGGCTATATTAGCTAAAGAATAAGTATAAACTAGTAGAGAAGGTATAATCTATTAAAAGCTAGTCGACAAAAAAGACATTAATCGCGTCGACAGAAAATAATAAACCTATTAGTAAAATAGGCTATCTATAATAGTATATCGAACATAGACGTACTTCCTAACCTAACTAACGGTCTAGATTCTATCTACGTTCCTCTTTAATACTTATTTATAAGAGAAGACCTATCACTTATCCTAATACTTAGACATCTAGCCTTTCTATTAATAGTATATAAAAATAAAATTCTAAGAGGAGAAGATCCTAAGTAGAATAGTCTACGTATAGTAGATATTAGATTTTTAAAATAGATTAGTAGTTACTACCTATACGAAGTAGTAGAGCTATTAATAAATAGAGACTATATATACTTTCGTAAATTATATACTAACGATTTTCTCCCTCTTAAGTTACTATTAAAGAGACTAAGACGTATAAACTCTTAATAGTCGAGTCTCGCGAAGGTAGTAAAAGTATACTTAGCTACCTATCCGGACTTATCTAAGCGTATTTATAATATTATAGAGGTAAAGTATATCTCGCTCCTATCTTTTCTTAGGCTTACTAACGTTATATAGCTCTTACTTAATACTAGAAATGATTTTTCTAGGACGGCTCTACTCTATAGGCTTACTAATACGAAATGTTCTACTATAAAGTTATCGAAGTTTTAAAGGCTTCTAAGTATAGATAATACGTATATAAATTATTAGGTATACTAGAAGAGAGAGACAGGTACTAGGCTATCTTTTTATATTACTCTTATTATAAGAGCGCGTAGTATAAAGAATAAAATAGAGAAGAGAACCTATATATCTAAAATATTCCGATATGTAGTATATCTAGAGTATACTAAGGCGACATACTATAGTAGTACGAAATATTCTAGTATACTAAATAGGACGAGAGTTAATAATAATAAAGGTTTAAGTAGAGTATATAGATTATAAGCCTCGCTTATTACTCTTTTCTTTCTATTAGAAACTTAGCTACTTAGTACCCGATAATATTAGGCCGAGTTTTAGAATTAATCTTATAAATCGTCGAGACACGAAATTAATATTAAGAAAGGTATAAAACCCGCTAGATGTTTAGACTTCCTTAACGGGCCATTTAATAGAACACGTACTCTTTAAGAATAGAAGCGAAAGTAGAATATTAGAACGGTATTTTCGTAATAACCTTAAGTACTAAAAACTCTAAGAAAGAGGGTAAGGTTCTAGTATAAGAAATGTTAACTACGTACTAGTCGAAGATAAGATAGGTATATACGTTATTATTAGAAACCTTAATTTTAGTAGTTACTAGAATAGCGCTATTAATAGAGTATAATTAGAATTAGAAGAGGCTAACCTTATAGAGTTAAATATTAAAGTTTTCTAAGGTATTTAGTTTTCTATTAATACTTTATTAGATATATATTTAGTGTATTTGTTCTCGTACTTTCTATATATAGAATATACTCTAATACTAATAATTATATTATTTATCTATAAGATTAGTAGTACTACAAGCTATATATAGCTAGGATAGAGGTAAAGTAATACGTAAGAGGAGTAGATATAATAATATATCTCTACCTTCTTCTCTTACGTTATTCCGCCTTTAAAAATTAATAAACTATCTCTTTCTCTTTCCCTATCACTTTAATAAAGATATTAGACGTAATCTAAGGTCCTCGGCCTACGTTCGATAGTTTTACTAAGAAAATATTTATTAGTACTAGACTAATTCTCGTCGGAACTATCCTTTTATTTTAATATGTTCTATAGGTAATTTATTACTTAATTTTTACTTCGTTAGTATTAACTCTAAGCTATTACTCTAGAACGGGCCGTGTATACTTAGAATACCTTAGAGTGTCTTAGAGATTTTTTATAATTCTTCGTAGTACGTCTTTACTCTTTTAGGGGGTAATAATTACCTTTCTTTATATATATTATAGGCTTTACGTAGCTTCGTTCTTCTTTTTACTTTACTTCTTTAGAGTCTCTTCTATACTTATATATTAGATACGTAACTATATATATATCTAAAGTAAGTCTCTACCTACTATTAAGTCTTCGGTTAAATAAAAAGATTCTATATATCTTATATCTATAGACCTTTTAATAGAAATAGTAGGCTTACGAAGCTCTCTCGAGGCTAATAAGCCTAGAAAGAGGGGTATATTCTTATTATCTACTTAATATTAAATACTTAACTAATAGTCTCTCTAGGTGGAAAGTGTTTAGTAATACTACTTAACGAAGCTTAACTTACTAGAAAGAGAGTAAATAATCGAGAATCACAACGATACGTATAATAGTAAACTAAGGAACATATCGAGAATTTAGAGAAGAAAGTTAAGGAACTTAAGTCCGGTAGGAAGTCGAGTAGTATAGAGAGATTATTAATAAGGAACTAGGAGCTAGAAAGCGAGATCGAAAGGCTGAGAACAGAACTCTCCTTAATCCTAAGTACGCCCTCGAATAAGATATATATAGTACTAGGGCGAGAATTCCTATATACTACGTCTAAGCCTAGGAGCTTATATCTAGGAAGGAATAGATCCCTTTAGATACTTAACTAGTTTATATTAATAGTAACATATCTAGGAAATAGATCCCTCTAGATACGTAACTAGTTTATGTTAATAGTAACATATTCTTCCTCGTAGGTAGGATGAAAGTTTGAGGCTTTTGTCGCTAGGACAGGGGAAAGCGTAGCGACAGCTAGAATAGATTCACCTAGTGTAAGAAAGTAGACAGGAGGTGAAAGTACATATAATACTAGGAGCGTTAATTCTATACATACTCGATTCATAATTATTACTTTCTTTAGAGTTACTATAAGGCGAGACTCTTAGTAGTTAAATGTACTTCTACTAGTTAAAATGAACTAAGTAAATACTACGGTATTAGGCCACTTAACATTAGAGTGTAGAATTCTAAGATACGTGAAATCCTTAATGTCTCGGGTCTTTTCTCATCTCTCTTACCGAGTATCGTATTTTACCGAGTCTCAGCTTTAGTTCGGGGAGAGTGAAGTAGACCTGTCAGTTTGTTAGTACTATCTAACTTCGTGTTTAACTCACCTAATCGTAAGATACTCTCTTTAGAGAAAGATAACAACTTTTTTAGAAATTAATGCTCGCTTAACACGAACTAAAACAACGAGGTCTTAGCCAACTTCCTCTACTTAACCACTTCCCACCCCTAACAAATATATTCTTTAAAATGAAGTGGTCCTCCTTCTAACTTTCTAAATTTTTATAACTATATTAAGACACCCGATTTAAACATTAGAACTCTAATCGTCCTCTCAAAAGCCATCTGACATATAAAACAACTACTAGATCCGAAGTACTACGCTAATCTTAACTAATCTAAGTGTTAAGATGCCCGTAAGGTTAATAATACCCCTTCTTAGAGTAGACTAACAAAATAGAAGATGACTGGTATTAAATGTCCTATATGTGCTACTAATAGCCAGGAAGTTTGACTGATTCCAGGTAGAGCTTATGGATATTACGGAACTAGTTACTAAAATAAAAACGTATGATTACCTTTTGACGTGAATTCAAATTCTTACATTCAGATAGGGCATGGGAAGGGTTTAAGTTGGTAGGTGTGTAAACAATATTACAAGTCAGCAACTTAGTATAATGAGATCACAATTCATTTGACCTGATTTATTTAAGACGAATTATCTAGACAATTACAGTCCTCTTTTTGCGTCTTCTCCGTTTCCCGTCTTCCACAGATCTTCCGAATCCCAAATCTCTCTGCCACTTCTCATTCCCTACTTCCCCCTCCCCATATCCCCGCCTAACTTGACATATGCAACTACATTCATCTCATATCTAGCTTCTCTAATCTCGTCATCTATAAATCCCTTCTTCCTATCATTCTACCTTTGTGTTTTAAACCGGAAAGAAGCTGAGACTCAGAAGGCGACTCATTTACTATGAGGATCAACTGTGGAGGAGCTTTTACGATGGTAATGTGACATATAGCTTACTTAGGTAAGGTCAATATTATAAGAAATCTTCTCTCGAATTTTGAGATTGTTAGTCTCCAGATTCACGTACTCGGAAGTGGTGCAAGATTTACTAGCATCTCCTGTGACTATTTCCTTACATCGCCTAATACGAATACAGTACTTGGGTTGTACTATAAATGCCACTCAGCTCTTCCTTTCCAAGTGTTAATATTCACGAACCTTCTAAGTTCATTCAAAACCCCTTGAAATTACTACGAGAGTACCTTTCCCTCACTACAAATAACTCACGCTTGCCGCATCATCTTCACGGAACAACTACATAACACATATAGTAGTCTCAGAAATCTCGTAGGTGTATACCTTGCTCCTTAGTGCATAATAGCTTTTAACACTTCGCAGAATCTCTCCGTTTTCTCTCAGAGCCCCTTAGCTCTACAGCAGATACAAATTCGTACAGAAAATCACAAGACATCAAGCGCAATGGGCTCTCTAAAGCCCCCATCATCAGTTCTTACGAAAAGAAAAAGTGAGGAGGACATAGGAGGTGTAAACAACCGATCATCAGAGAAGAAGGAAGAGATGGAGTCTGAGTCTACGATCGCGGAATGGAGGATAGGAAAGAAGGCTAAAGAAGCTGAGCGAGAGGAAACCGGTGTAAAGAGCGAGGTTAGAATGAGAGTGTATAAGAGCAAAAATGTCTGCTGTGTTTGTTAAGAGGAAACATTGTTTAGAGGAGATACTTGCAAGACCTGTGGACATTCGTTAGCGCGATGTAGCGAGTGCCTCTATGCTCGAAGTGAATGTAAACAGTAACGGGTACACGGAGACGTAAGTGGAGGACTTAGTATTAAAATGTCGGAACGATGAAAGGGCTGTTTTAGTAAAGGGAAGTTACTGGATTTAATATACAGCTTTTTTGTGCCTGTAACACTACTATTATTACAACAATCCTGTTTTAAAGTAATCAAGAACTAAGTCCTCAGGGAATCGTAACCGCGGGAACTTACTATATAACCTCCGCCTCCGCCCTACCTTCTCCGGATCCCGTCTAAAGCCAACTCAGGTTTCTCTTAATTCAGCCCAATGAGTATTCCGAACGTCTGTCCTCACTCTTTCAATATACTGAAGTCAGAGACGACACTTATTCAGTGGGCTTGTAGTTTCTGCCATTCTGGGCCACATTAGTATATCTTCGACTGCAAGTACTGTAGGCTCAAACTGTGCCGGGCCTGCACAAGCAAAGTATAGAGATTCAAAGCCCTCGTCCTCGTGCTCGGGAGTATACCTTCGTGAGCAACGACGTCACGAGAATATCGCAACATTTAAAAACAAATAGTAAGAGGATAACTCTAAATAGACTCGGAAAACTGATTGTTTATTTAGGCACCTCCAAAGCTCATCACACAGCTCCATCGTGACTGACCGCCGTTTTTCACAATTCGACTCTTCAAGCAATGCTTACAATGCCTACTCAGCCTTCCCAAAGTCAGCACACGAACCAGTTCACGCTATTCCCTAAGTTACCGCTAGAACTGCGGCGACGTATATGGAGATGTGCAGCATTACCATTCACACCTAAGATCCTTGCCTTCCCAATCCGTGTAAAACTGCAAACCCCTGCTCTACTTCGGGCGAACAAAGAGGCACGCTCGGAAGTTCTTGGGCTTGTTACTATTTGGCTCTGGGATTTGAAAGACTTGAGTACAATCAGGGATATTATGTACATAGACTCGACAAAACCGCCTAAGATACCAAGGATCGCGATCGATATAGAAACCTGGCTCTGCTATTACTTATGGGCGACGAATGGCACCAGGGGTATTGAAGCGTGGTGGGATATACTCAGTCATACCCAAGAGCTCCTCGTTGTAGTTGAGCGTGGTTACATTGGCAATTCGTGGTCGCGGTATGGAATGTCTATCACTAAAGGGTGCAAAGAATTGGTCGTACCTGGAGATCCACCGCACACAGTACTCAAGAGTTTCAAAAGGCGAGGAGACCTCCAAGACCTGTTTCGCCGGTTTATGAATGCAGACACATGGGACGTCCTGAATATCAATGCGTCCGCTTTCGTATCGTCTTCATGGCAGGACAAGGTAGCACAGGGTGAGTACTCACTGCCAGGTAGCCAGATAGTGTTAACGGTGTCTCTATATAGAAACACGAAATGGTACTGCATCAAACGACACGCTACTTAAGTGGAAAAATTGGAAAACGCCCAAAGTCGGATACTACATGTTGGTGTTTGAACATTTATAAAACATTAACAGGGCCAAGTATCCTGCTTTGCGCCTGTCTCTTGAACCAGGTAAGACCGTCGTGATGGGGAAAAAAGAGGAAGGTTTGCAGAAAGAGAAGTCATCTAAAGGCTTGGTACATGTGTCATTGAAAGAGGTGTATAGTGAGGAAAGCGTGTGTGAAAAGGTAGAGGAAATGGCAAAAACTTGAATTCAAATTCATCTCAAAGTATGTTTGATGGTCCCATATCGTTCAGCACCTGATAATTACAATATCATGCAGTGACAAAGTGAACAAGGCTATGAGCTCCGAGATAATAACTCCTTTTGGGAAAATGAAGTCCCTTGGAGATCGCATCATCTCTACATTTCACTACTAGAATCCAAATAGGAGGTATATAAGGAAGTCGAAATTCAAGTTGTATTCGGATCCACTGGGTGGCCGAAATGCACTCAGCCGTTTTAGACGTAAACAGCCCGACAACCATAAAGCGAAAGCTTCGTGGTTATTGGTTACAGATATCACAGCAGCATCCATTCACGGCCTCGGAAATTGACTACCCACACCATACGTCACATCGCGCTGGGTTATTTTTCGGCTGGCGCCTTGCGTCGCCGCTTCCTCGATCCAATGCCACTGCTGAACTTCTGAGAGTACTGGACTAAAATCGAATTCCAGGTATGGTATGGTAGTGCCTCGGCGATCTGCTCCTATGACCACTTGTCCTCCTCCTTCATCTTCTTCGATAGTCCACGGGTTTCGTTTCCTTAGAGGTCGGGAGGTTCTCTGCTACTCCAGACAGTGTGCAGTTGTGCTCAAAATGCTGCGTAATAAATTGAGACCTGACAGCTGTTCAGGATGTACAGGACCATTAACAACGGTGAAATCAAGACGGAAGTTTATTTTGGTCCCAATCCTTACGCTCTTGAGATAGCCAGATAATGGCCACTCCTGATACTCAGCCGATGCTGAACTTTCTGAAGTCGAGGGGCTTCGGGAAGGAGGTGGGGTATGCAGCTGCATATTGTGTGCTGGAGTTGGTAGATGTGGCAAGATAATCTTTCGTCGTTTTGCTGGCCGCAGTTCCCTCTCATCCTCATCATCCTTATCACCAGTATCCTCGTCCTCGGAATCGTCCGAGACATCCTCTTGGTTTTCCACCAACGACCCTCCAGCCAACTCGTAAAGCATTTCACATGTCAGCGATAGAGGAAGAGAATGACAACCTGGATGAGCTTTCTATGGACTAACAAACGAAAATAACAACAGCGATGAGCCAAATAACGGATGATGAAAAAAGATTATGCACCTCCTCTCTTCTGTCGCTTGCGAGGGCCCGAGAAAGTTCATCATCTTCCTCCGACTTCTCTTGCGCTAGCTCTTCAAATCCCCGTTCGAGATCCCTCTCAGCTCATTCAGACCTCCGGCGTTTCTTGGTATGCTTTGAGGTCTCTAAACGAGGCTTGAGCTTCGTACTGTAATGCACTTGTAATGTTCCCTTGGTCCTCTCAGGGAAGTGCTCAGAAATCTCATCCCACGATAGACCTTCCCCTTTTTTTTGCAGTAGAAGGTCGTCCTCTTCAGATGAAAATCGTGGCTTCTTGACAAGTCTGCTCATAACCTCTTCTCGTACAGACAATTTTTCCAATTTTCCCCTGTCACTACTGCTGGAGACGCTCCTGGGAATGTCCTGTCTCTGCGATATTCCACTAGGTTCAGGTAAGAGTTCTTGAGAAAATGTGAGACAATACACGACTTTCGATTCGATGGTCTTTAGTGTCAAGAATCCACGGATAGGAATCTCTTCGCTCTCCTGCATACTGACAGATGAGGTAGTTGCAATTGCTTCACATAAGATGTTGAGGGATTGAGTAGATGGTATTTCCACATCATTGGGTTTCATGTTCCCTCGCTTGACCCGTTTCCGAGAGCGTGGTGGGTATCGCATCTCAGAAGCTGCGGCGTGATTCATATCGTCATAATCTTTGTCGTTGGAATCATCGCTATCTCCACCATCAGCCATTTCGTGGTCAATGTTGCGGATCTCTCGTTCCTTGGCTGGAGCCACGAGTCGAGTGACTGACTGAGAACGTTGAAATTCGTTGGATTCAAGTGCGGCAGAAACGGGGCTGGCGATGCTAGCTGGTCCGGTGGGAGATAGTGTGCGTAATCGCTTGTGGCGGACGTTTTTGGTATCATCTCGTTGGTGGTGAGGCCTCTGCAGAGAGTCGTTCGTCAAATCCGACTGGTGGAGAGACGCCGCTGCTGGGCCTGGCTGTGGGAATTGAGCAGAATCATGCTGGCCAGCCAGAAGCTCACAAACATTGAAATGGGAGGCTAGCTTGTCGCTAGAAACAGCAGACGAATCTGACCTCTTCGTAGAGCGAGTATTTGCATTGTCTTCTTCCGCCTTCTTGGTGACATCGAGGTCAGCATAGCTTGCGCTCCCTTGTATGATCTCGCTATTCACCTGCATGGGGCTGGCTTGGTGTGTAAAGGACCCATGGCTAGGTGATACTGAAATTGGGAGGTCGGCAGGAAATTGGAGCGTTGCACCATCGACTCCGCCGCTTTCGTTATCATCATCAGAAATGTGTGTGGTTCCGGAGCCGAAGCCCTCCCTAACCGCCATGTCGTTGTCTGCAATGTGTGGAGGGGAAGAATCACTGTTAGTTGTGAGGTCGACTTTGAGATTACTGTAGTCGGTTTCAGACTCGGTATTCGCAGATTCATTGTCACTCAGTATAATCGGATCTGGCATTATGTGAGTATAAAGTCCTGACCGAATTGAGAGACGTAGTATGCTCACCTCGACTGCTTCCTATCGTGGATCGGCTAGAAATAGGACTGCCACCTCGAGTTCCACTGTCAACTATATCTGCCATTCTACCGAAATCTGGATCTACGCTTGTTGGTCCTTCTTGTTGCCTGCCAGACAGGAACTCGTCGATATCGATAAAGCCGTCGTGGTTATCACCGTTTAGGTCCGCGGTTATTGGCATGCTCTTTTGTCGTATGCCTGACAAGAGCTCTTGTATGTCCGGGAATTCGTCATCGTCGTTGTCGCAGCGATTCGGATGATTTCGTGAGGCTGTGAAGTCTTCTCTATGTTGTTAGAACTTGCGATTCCCACAGCAAATGATGACACTTACCTTGCTTATCATTTCTGCAATACCGATCTAAAGTGTGTGTTTTCTGCGATAGAGTGCTCACAGGTGTGGTCTGCGATAGAGTGCTCACAGGTGTGGCAGTTTGGCGAGTAGGAAGAGAGGTAATAGGTATCAGAGGAAGATGTGAAGCCGTAACTGTTCCTGCGAGACGAGACTGGCTCCTTAAAGCCGAGGGAGGTTGATAAAAAACAATGTCGTCCATAGTGCGCAAATGATCGAGGAATCGTCACAAAACTGTAGTAAAAGAGTCGAGTGCTCGATTTGGCTCAGAAAGATGGATTCTGAGAGAAATTCCTGGGTTTATATGGGAAATCCATTGCGAGTCTTAATCCTCAGTAAAGCGAACGGTGCGTGAATATCTCGGCTAGGAGGAAACCGCATGCTACCGCCTGTATTTCCATCTCGTAAAAAATGATGCAGCCATAGCCCCTCATCACAGAATTTCCTCCAATTGAGCTCCTCTCCCCCTCTTGAAGAACCTTGTATGTCTCGCCCAGTCTCACCCACAATGATACGAAACGACTGAAATGCAATCTACCCTGCTTCGTGCATAAGAACCTTCCTAGTTTGAGGCACACATGACCCCAAAGAGACGCAATCACCATTCCCTCACCTACTAGACCACGGCCGCCACGTAATTCTCGGCGGAGCAAGGCAGAGACCAGCTGAATCGTCTTGAGGCATTTCTTAGATTGGTCAGATATCGTCGCATGAATGAAAATCTCGAGGCAGAAGCGTTGGCCAAGGCGCCACTATCGTGAGAATTGCGTTGGTGCGACAGTCAGGAGCTGCGCTAGGTTTGTTTCATGCTCGTAACTTGGTCAATACAGAGGAATGATCGCCGGTATAATAATCAGGGAAATCGAACACAGAGTGGTAGATCGAGGATGTCGACTTCAAACAGGCTGTGTCCCAAGGGGATTCAGCTGCGGTGAGGCCGATGATGACAGGCTGCCAGGGTATAGCGAGAGTAGAGCGACCGAGCAAGCGGGAAAAGGTTGCGTTGGCGGGAAGTTTCCAATTGGCAGACTCAGAGCAGCATAGGAGAGCCCAGCTCCTCCCCTTGTCCACGCCTAGGTAGACTCCCAAAGCGCTGTAGGCGGATTCTCTGGAATCCGGTCTCGATATCGAGAGGCATTTTCGCCATTGGACACATCCTCGTAAATCAGGATCAGGTGGAGGCACAGGTGCAGGCTCGCATGAAGAGGAGACGTGGTGTACCTCGAGGACAAAGGATGGGGAAATTCAAGCTCGGAGGGTTTCGAGAAGGATGGGTTGATGGGTTGATGAGGGGGTTCGCAAGGTCGACACTCTTCTGCAACATAGCTGAGCTGTTACTCGAATTCGTACCATCGTGAATGGGTCTAGAGGGGTGGTCGTCGTGATGAGGAGGATTTGACCGCGGTTGCTAGGTGGGTTAGTTGGCAGGAAGGGAGGCAGCAGGGAAGTACGGCCGAGACTTACATAGCAGCGAGGCAGACTGGGGTTTGTGTTTGCTAGGAAGAGAGGAATCGACGTGGGAGCGTGAAGGTAGCAAAGATGGAAAAACTGGAAGTTATGCGAGGAGATGGTGCAGTTCTTATACACGACGTCGCAAAGCAGCGCCGCCCCGAAGCGAGCACGCCTTGCCTGAGGTGGTGGCGCTAAACCTGGATAGGCGCACACCTTCCCGCATGCAGCCCCGCCAAACCAGATCGAGGCGACCCCCCGGTTTTCCGGGCCCCGCTAACCGTCTCATCGAATACTTAATATAAATAAAAGCGAATTTATACTTTAACTAGTTAGTATAAAAGATATAAATAATTTTATACTAGAATCTTAAGAAGAATATTATATTAGAAAGCTCTAAATATATTAATTTATAAAATAATAACTAGAGTTAAAAATATATTTTTAATTATATTTATAACTTTTAAAGAGTCTTATATAAGAATTTTAAGCTTATTAATATATTATTTTAACTTATTAAGAATATAAGAGAGAAATATAATATTTTAGACTATAATTTTTATAACTTTAATAAAATAAGATTTATAATAAATATTATTTACTCTTTTATAGTTATTATATATACTAATTAATATAGTAAAGAAAAGATAGTTTAATTAAAGAATTAAAAATAAATTATAGTAATTATAAAATATAAGTAGTAAGAGTTAAATATTATCTTTATTTTTAGTAGTTTAAGAGAAGAACTATCTTATAAATTAGTATACTAAGAGTAATCTTTTAAATAACTAGTTTATTAAGTTAATAAGTAATAGATAAATAAGTAATAAAATAGATTTAAAATATATTAAATACTTTAATAAATATATTATAACTTATATAAAGAGTTTATATTAAATACTTATATTAAATAAATATAAGAGTTATAAATTAGTTTAGTTTTAAGAGTATTATAAAGTATATAATATTATTACTCTTTATTTATCTTCTTATTTATCTTATTTTATATAACTATATTAGATATTTAAGTATTTTAAAGTAAGTATATAATTAATAAATTAAGATCTTTATTAAGACTTATATTAATTATATTATAAAGATTAAGTTATTTCTTATCTTTAAAGTAATATTAATTAAGTTAATAATAATCTAAACTACTTAAGTTAAATTTTATAATACTAGTTTAATATCTTTTAATTTATAAGCTATAATTTTAAAGCTTAATATAAGATTATAAACTTTAACTTTTTCTTAACTCTTAACTATTATCTCTCTTTCTTAGAAGTCTTAGATCTCTTCTAATCTAAAAGAAACTCTTTTATAATTAACTCTTATTTAAATTTAAATTATATATTATTAAAAAAGCTAACTAACTTCTCTTTTAAGATAGTTATTATATTAGTAAAGAGTATAAAGTAATTAGCTTATTAAAATACTTTTTTAATAAAGAAGATCTATATACTTTAAGTAGTAAATAAGCTACTTAGTAAGTATTATAGAACTAAAAAAAATCGTATTTAAAAAGAAGATATACTTATAATAAATAATACTAAAGATATTTTATCTTAGTAAAAGATAGATAAGTAGATTTAATATAACTTATATATAGAGAAAGATAATTAAATTAAAGAATAACTATTTAAATAGTAATATAATACTTATAAAGAAGCTAGTTATAATATATAAACTTATAAAATAAAAGAAGATATTTCTAGCTTCTTTAAATTTAATTTATAAAAGTTTAATTATTTTTATTAAGATTATTATTTATCTTTAAAGTTTTATATTAAGAAAAAGTATATAGCTTACTAATATATATAACTTACTAATAAACTATATTATTAATAATTTATTAAGAAATACTTAAGTATTATTACTTTACTTATATAACTTATAAAGAAAGAAGTACTATTTAATATAAAACTTAAAGAAAAAGAAACTATATAATATCTTAAGAATAAATTTACTAAGAAACTAGTAATTATAAGCTTTTATAAAGAATAGTAAAGTATTATTAAAACTAATATCTTTAATACTATTATAAATACTATATATCTTAAATATAATTAAAATAAAAAACTAAATCTTATAGTATATTACTTTAAGAAATATTTACTAACTAAATAAAACTATAATATTTATAAGAATAAACTAGTAGTTATTATTAAAGCTATTAAATACTAGAAGATCTACTTATAAAGAGTAAAGTTCTTTATTATTATTTATACTAACTATAAGAATCTTTATACTTTTATAACTATAAAAGTTATTAATAATTAAAGAATAGTTTAGTAAATAAAAAAACTCTCTTATTTTAATCTTTAGATCTATTATATTAAAGAAGTAAATAGCTTAAATTTCTTATAGTCTAATTTATTACTTAGTCTCTTTATCTTAAGATTTATTATAGTAGATAAATATTATTATTATTTTTTTATAGTATTAGCTTCTAACTATACTTTAAATTATAGTATAAGATACTTTTCTCTATTATAAATCTTAACTCTTTAGTAAGTTCTTAATATAAATTCTTAATTTTATTAGTTTATACTTATATAAGTTAGTTATTAATATTAGTTCTCTTTAACTTATAATATATACTTAATTTATATTTAAGTATTATAGTTTTTAACTAGATTCTATTTATATAATAGAAAAGAAGATAAGAGATATAAAATTTATATATAATAGTTAAAAATAAGTAAACTATAAGATAGATTATAATAATAGATCTAAAAGATATAATAATAGAATTCTAATTATTTAATTAAGCTAAGTATAAAACTTTTATTTAATAAATAATAACTTAGATTATATAAAATCTTTATACTTTATAGTTAATAATATTACTTCTTAATAAAAGTAATTTATAAAAGTATTATATAATATCTTTTACTTATAAAATTCTAAAAGAGTACTAGATCTTATAAGCTAGCTTTTCTTATATATATATAATCTTTTAAGAATCTAATTAAGTTAGTTCTTAAATAGATAAAGAAATATAATTATTATATAATTATAATATTATTCTCTTTTTATACTAGTATATTCTTATACTTAAAGTAACTTAAGAAAATATTAATAATAGATTATAGTCTTCTTCTTTTCTTATTATACTATTTAAATATTATAATATCTAAGCTTATATTACTCTTAAAGATATTATTAAGAAATTTAAAAAAAGAAATATAATAGTTTATATCTATTATAAAAAGACTAGAAAGAAATATATTACTTTATATAATTTAAATTATTTCTACTATTCTAAGTATATTTATTATAGTAGAACTTATAATATTTAATAAATAAGCTAGATACTCTCTATTTATAAGTAGAAAACTCTAGAGAATAAATATTAGAAACTTTATATCTAGAAGTATAAGACTATACTCTAGTTTTAAGAGACTACTACTAAGCTTTTTTATCTTAAAACTAAAGAAGATACTCTTAACTAAAGAGAGTAAAAGATAATTATAACTAGTTTTAACTCTCTTAGTAAGTTAGATACTATAGAGAAACTAGAAAGAAAAGAGAGAGAGAGAGAAATAAGAGCTAGTTTTAAAAGAGCTTCTAGCTTAACTAACTCTATTTTCTAACTTTAATTCTAGCTAGGTTCTTAATCTAGCTCTCTTTAATCTATTTTCTAATTTTAGTACTTTATCTTTCTCTAAGCTAGTAGAGTAGAATTTTAATAGTAGAATACTATAAGCTTCTTAAGATAACTAAGTAAGAACTTAGACTCTTATATATTTTCTAAATATAAGTAATTTAACTATTTTATTAAGTACTTAATTTTTTATCTAAAGTACTAATAATCTAAAATATTCTTAATATTATATATAATATTTAAGTTAACTAGTTTAATTTCTATAATAGAAGCTAGTACTACTTCTAGTAGTACTTTTCTAAGTAAGAAGATATAAAATACTAGAAAGATA